>VICI01000667.1:0-32542 GCA_019593645.1 Akabosia matsudoensis
TAGAAATGACCTCTACTAAGGCGTCCTACAAGTGGTGCAAATTTGAAAGAAATCAAAAATTCGATTTGCTATGCGACACGACGTTTCGCATTTAGTAGCTCATTAACTCCTTATGTCCTTTAACTTTGCTGTGAGCTGTGTGTTGGCCACCGTATTCCGAACAATGGTTGTAATCGAGAAAATTCAATAATGAAAAGAAAGGTCCCGTGAATTAAATACGATTTTGGCTCGAAAATAATCAAAGTAAAAAATATTTCATTCCAAGAAACATGGTGAGGCAGTCCCTTCCTTTCCTAAAGGTGCGAACGCGTCGTGCCCAGAATCAGAATCTAGCTTTTAATGAGTGTTAATGTTATATGCAGGATAAGAATTGGGAATATATACATATGCACATAAAAAAAGGGTTGTCATCCGCAAAAATTCGTAATCCATCGTCGCTGCCTCCGGGCATTTAAGCGAAAAAGTTAAGCACATGATGCTTCTACAAAAGTAAGGCAGTATTCTTTAAAGATCAATTCGGCAATGTGATATTTTGCGAGGAGGGTAGTTAAATGAAGGAAATTCCCACTTTTTATGTTACTCATTTTGAGTAGTAAAGAATGGAGCACTATAAAATTATGTAGGTTACCTATGTATATAAAGTTAGTGGTTGGTTACAATTCCGTCCACCCGTCCCCTTGCTTTTTCATATTTTCATCCTCATGAAGCACTTCAATTACAGCTTAACAATGCAATGTTTCAACAATTTTTCTTTCATAACAGGTAGTTTTCCCTCCATTTCTCACACAACTACGTGTTTTTAAAACTAATCCTATACTATACATGAAGAAACATTTGATTTCGATCCCAGAATTGAGGATCCCCATTGTTGACTAAAAACTAAAAATCTCATATCTTTGTCTCGTGCTATTTAACACATTTCAATAATCTAAGCCGAATGTACAGCTTATGACATATGAATCCAAGTCCAGCCCGATTTTCATATTTTTATCCGTGAATGTGAGTCATTGAATTACGAGAAACACTCCTCTGTTGTGTTGCTGCTAAGCTATTACTATTACGTGGTTCTGAACAGTGAACATAAAAGATGACAGGATGACACTGAATAAAACGAGAGTTCATCCTAGAGACTGTTCGTTTTGTTGTCATGCAAGGCAAGACCATACGGTAAAGATCATCTATGTAGTTGATAATAGTTAAGAACAAAGCAAAGTTGTAAAAAAAGACAATGCGGGTGAAACACTCAGCTCTGACGTGTACAGAAGAAATGTAAGTTCATCTTATTCAACGGGAACCTTTTCGGAATTGATATAGTTTATCAACAAAAACAACGCCACGTTTAATCGTTCTTATTATCTTATACATGGCTTTCTATGATATGCTTTTTACCTTTTGTGTAAAATAACCAAATGATTTTATCATAAACAAAGACATGAGGGTGAGGAACACATTAGCTTTGCTCTCTCTGTGTATATTTTTTAGATAGAGTTATACATATCTGATTTGATTATAGTTTTAAATGATATACTGCTGTATTTTAATATTATATCTGACTTGGAAGCCAGGGAACCAAGTGATTCATTAGTATTTAGAACAGCAAAACTACGTCTCTAAATTATATACAGATGAAGTGTATATAGGTATGCGTAAGTAATCCAAGGATATAACTGTGTGACGTGTTTCGTTACGTTTTCAAGCTTTCGCATTGTTGGTAGTAATCTATTCTGCATGAGTTTCGTATTTGGTGTGTGTGTATAGAGAATAGGAATGCAAATACTATAGTAGAAGAATAATTCTGTCCAGGCTTTAAATACGACGTAGTTTCTCGTTCTGTATGCATATGTATATACGATGTTCTACTGGGAACGAAGATATGTGCAAAAAATTGTGCATATCACAATCACAACATCAACTGCAACACTGCGAGTTCCCTTTTGTATATCTTTGGTAAACCGTGTTTGTTTCATCGTCATTCCATCTTTCTCTCTGTTAAAATAGTATTTCATGCTTAAACCATCGACAGTTCCCTCTCGCTACCTTTTATAATTCTTTTTGCAAAGAAAAATAGTTGTACATCTGGGAAAAGACGGAGCAAATGGAACGATATAGGGCAGAAGAAACTTCTGCAAGCTTCTACGGAATTTCCCCCTCCTCATCCTCCTCTCTGACAAGTAGGGATTCACGCTGACAAGAGAGACAAAAAACGAATGAGCCAGCTTCTTTGTCCTTCTGCGCTTATTACTCATTCCCTTAAATTACTCTCTCCAGTACAGAGGCGAAACTGGTGATCGTGATCTGACGTTGTGGTCCCACTTGAGCGTGTCCATGAAACAAAGATTAAATATTTGTACCTGATTGTTTTCATGCACCTTCCCGTGTATTTGTTGTAAGTCCTAAGAGAAAAAAATGTGTTAATTTTGGTCCCAGAGAAGAAAATTGAATTTTTGTTGTTGTTTCATCTTCATCGTGTCTTTTGGGTGGCTTCAGCCAACTGTCAGAACTGTTGACCCAGCGTGCACGTCTTATTTACTTAAACAACAAAACTGACGACTGGGGACAAAGTTGAAGGAAAGAAATCAAAATACAAAATATTGGCAAACATTTTGGAAGCTGTTGCAAAGGAGGCTTTATGACGAGATTTGACATGGTCACGGAAAAGGTTAGTGCAAGGTCAGGAGGGAAACCTGGGCTCTGGAAGAGTAAAGGGAAATGGCTTGCACGGGACATGAAAATCACGTGTTTGTATCAGCAACGCGCTAAAGAATTGCAACGTGATGGAGTGATAGACAAATGCTAGCAAAATGTGAAATCTCATCAATTTGAGTTTCATGACAGTTTCCAAGGACGCCAAATAAAAAGTTTTCTCAGTATCTAGCATGGTCCAGGATTTCTCATGGAGAAAGTAAGTACTTTTCACATTGTCTTTGTGCTAGCAAATAGGCTATATCACGTGAAGTGATTTAAAATAACACTATAACTTCTCCATGATTTTATGCGTACGAAGAGAAATTTAAGTTATGTGAATTAAAAAATCGGCAAAGCAAAAATTAGTTGGATTGAGCTTCGTGAAGGAAACTTGTTTACTTCTGTAAGTACGACATTTTACATGAAGGAAATTTGGGTTGGAAATCATGACATACTCCGCAGTAACTTCCAAACAAAAACAAGTCATATTTAATCAACTATTTTCTGTACATGTATAATCATTCGCGTAATTCTAATTAGAAGTCAGAGGATGTACAACTACAAATTCAGAAACGGCATATCTGTATCTTAGTTTTATTACTACGAGTGGGCTGTTGATGTTTGTGCAAAACCATTGTAGCTTACTCAACGTTATGTGTGTTATGATTTATTATGCTCTGAATAGTTCCCGCACAAGTCTATGTAAAGATTCATATGCTCATCATAAGCATATTAGTCGATGAACCATACGATTTCATATCCGTCATATATTGAAATTGTATGGCGAAAGTTTGCAACAAATTTTCTTGGAGTAGTTCAGTCTAAAATACCATTCATTATTTTTTTGGAGTTGTACAAAGTTATTTTACACCCTAAGATCAATGTGTAATAAAGTGGGGCGAGTTACGCTGATGCGTAAATTACGGACAACGATACTCGTGTTCAAACGGAGCAGCTTAGGATAATTCGCGAACCCTAATATAATAACCATCAGCCAGCTGGTAGTTTTATAATATACAACATGTATAAGTTGATGTTCCATTTGGGTAATAGAAAATGTTTGCGTACGTAACTCTGAACAGAAGGACATGTAGAAGTATTGTGGATTGTTAAATGGGATGCTTAAAGCTCTTCTGAAGCCATGAATGCGAGCGTATTTTCGGGAGGAGGATATAGCATTTTCCACAACAAACTAGAAGAATTGTTTTTTAGTCATGTCACGAAAATGTGTTCAGTACGTTTGACTTTCACCAAGGTGAAAAATTGTTCCTATAAGAAACGAAACGTTTGATTTTATATGCATTGAGTAAAGGTGCTTTTTATGATATGTGTATGCGTGTCAATCTAAAATGATAATTATGAGTAGAAAAAATACGCACGGGAAAATCACTACATGTATCATGGAATTGTAGTAGTACGAACATTGTGAACCGTGCTTTCTTTCAATTTTTCGAATTGTAATCCAGGCTATCCGTCATTGGGATAATCGGCCACAGCCGTTCGCTGGAATTTATAAAATTTAGCGGTTCGCTATGAATTGCTTAAAAAATGCAACCCTTTTTCCCCCGTATGCCGATTGCATTCTCATCTCTTTGGAAATGGAAATGAAGAACGAAGAAAGTACCTATTAATATGTAGGTTGCTATATAAAGAGGTTGTTATATTGAGAACCTCTAGTGAAAAAATCTAAGACAGTTGTACTTATTTGCTAATTTCACATATTGATTGATGCCATCATATTCTCTTTTTATCTTGAGAATGGAAAAGTTACATCATTAATAATAGTAGCTCAATTTTGAGAGCAGCTCTTCATAACACTGCAGAAGTTCCTTATTCTATTTTAGTACGCTGTACAGAATTGCGCAGTAGGAGTAGGCATATTTGGGAAGTAGGCACGAAATCACATGAAACTACGCCGTAGTTTTCGCCAAATAGGTCGAAAAAGGGTACGAGGAAGGTAATGGACCTCTTTATCGGCTTTTCCTCGACCAACTCCATGTCATTGGTTGGCCAGTGCACGAACTAAATGCAAACGTTACACGATGAACAAGCTGATGCTGCTGCAGTTCTTTGTATCAAGTACACTGCCTATTGCCCTGAATATAACACGAGGAAGTTTGTATTGCATCAGGAGAGCATTTCCAAGCCAGGTTTCTGTTCGTTTGCTGTTAAGAACGACTAGGTGGGAGGGAAGCTTGTTATGAATGAGTAGAAAATTCTACCTCGTGTCGCGTTTGCGTTTAACTTGCGCATTTCTTAGGGCTCTTTGTCACTGTTCTGGTTTCCTTCCACTGCTAACGTCACATGGAACTGCTGGTGCACAGCTGTATGAAAAACAAGTGATTTCAATTGTGGCTCTGATGCACATCGTACCGAAAAAATAAACATCTAACAGGCAGTCATACACAACAACAGATGAGAGAGAATGCAGTCGCACGGTTATCATTTATCATTCTTTCAAGTAAGTTTTGTGCTGTGTGTATGTAAAAACTCAATGAGATCATAACGAAAACAATTTTTGGTGAGGTTAGGCACGCAACTTTCTGATTGATTAAAAATCCTTTTCTCTAAGTAAATATGGCATTTGAACTTTTATTTTAGGTTCGCAGTGCTAGAATTAGCATTCGTCATTATATTGCATTTTAAAGTATCGTCACATTACACCAATTAGCTCTTAAAATAATTCCAAAATACCTGCTCATTCTTCGTGGTAAATTTATTGATTGGATTGTCTTCGACACAGCTCAGTCCTTAGTTCTTATATACTGTATACAGTTGTACAGAAGGGCTACATTACCTTCTTGGTTTAGCTTGTGTTCGTTTTCATAGAATTTAGGCGAACAGAGCTCTGTCTCGTATGTTTTATAGGTGAAATGAAACGGCCAGAAGTAAAATATGTTAAAAATATGACACATGACAATCCTTTAGTGTACTTTAAACTTATAGAGTTTTGATAAAAATAAAATATCCCACATTACGTGTACTTATATAACCTCAGCAACTACTACTGCTGGCTTTGCGCTACTATTGCTGGTCATTTTTACAATAAGAAATAAAAAATGGCCAAATTCACTACTTCTACCTCTGAAAACATTCACAATTTTACCTGTTTCAGATTTATGGATACAGTTAATAACCACCTGCATATAAAAAGGGAAGGAAGGGTAGAAAGATTGGGTTGTTGTTATGCAACAGTATTATTGTCGAGTATAATTTTTTTATGTTGCTGATGTACCTGCTCTCTTCTGGTTGTACGTAGTATTTCTATGAAGTTTGAAGATGTAGGTATTGTTTATCATAAGATATGAGAACTCTAATAGTATCTCTATATGCATCATACATAACACGTAATCCGTTCAACGACCACTGAATGAACGCTAGCGTTGCTAACTTCGCAGAAAAATTTTGCACTCGCCTTTCTTTTTTTCACTTTCCATACCTCACGGTTAGCAAGAATTTGTGTATTAATATGGAAATCAAATCGCAAAATAGCCTCTCCATAATACAACGAACTCTACTTGTGGTGACTGCCCCATATGAGGTGGTTCAAATGCCATCAAAAAATATAGAGAAACTCGTTAGTTGGCCAGAAAAAAACTCAGAAGATGCAGATGAGAAAATTTTTGCAGTAAGTAGAAGCTGAACTCTAAAACACATACGGGTAAAAACTCCTAACTGCGTCGCACTGTATGTCCTAATAGCGTGTATGTATGATGTATTGGCAAAATGCGCAATAATGGTTGAATAAATTCAGACCGTGTTACATGCACCTTTCTGTGATTCTAAGCACAATACAGGTGAATATTATTGTTAGGCTCAATGAGGTAAGCTGTAGCTGACATGACATTACGATATTTTAATCTCCTCAAAACGTATATGTACGTACTACGTACGAGTTATTGCACTTTGTTGGGCTTGTACTTGGTAGCTTTAAACTCATCGGGTAAAATCTAGTTTCTCATATATTTAGTTATGATGATTGAAAAGTGGCAAACAAAACAAAATGAACATTTCATGCTAGCTGAATCTTTGCCGTGCCATACTTGTGTTTTGTACGCTATGTATATATGTAATGTACCTACCCGTAACTCGAACCATGATTATAAATAAATCCTTCACGTTGTGTTATAGTGCGGGTGGAAGTTACATAATGGTGTTTCTTTCAATTAAATAGGATTAGGCTCCACCCACACGGTGCTAAGAATTTCGGGAGCTACAGTTTACTCACTGAATCTATTGTTACAATTCACGTTCGAAACGGGTGCATCAACGTAAGTGAACATGCAACCGTAATGTTGAACGGGGAAAAAACCTAACCAATTCAAGGAAGTAGTTTATCTAACCGAGACACGAACAAATTAACAGTTAACTTAGGGTGATTTTTTACGTAGTAGCAACGCAAGATAGTACATAAAATGCTTGTGTATGTACATTTATGATTTTTTTAAAGTAATGCAACTTATAGAACTCATAATGTTGCTTTTGGTCAATGCACCGTGAACATTCCACAAAATTCGTAAATTTGAAAGGATGCGTAGAAAATCGGTTTTCGGATACTGAGAGTAAACTCGTATAAACCTAAAGAGTTAATAAAAACTGGACCTATGTGTGAACTTGAGCAAAAAATGCGATGAACTTGCGTTCGTTCGTGTATTAGATCTTAAATTGCGAATTGCCTGTTTCCAATTTCAAAAAAAAACAACTTTGAGAGAGAACAACGATTCTTCATATTCGAAAGGGTAGTGTTGCAACTGATTTCCGGTCATTTGCATTGTAACTTTAAAATCTCTCTCGTAAGTAACTGCTAGGATATACGCAGAAAAGCTACGGTACCATGGCAGATACGTAAGGTTATTATGAGAATGTTGCCCTGGAAAGATTGCCGGTTGTTTAGCCAAACTGAATTGTGTGAAACCAATCGAACTCATCATTTTTTTCCATAGATTAACTAATAAATAATTTATTTCTGCAATTTAATAATCAGCATCCAAGATTACGTATCTAATAAAAATCTAAAAATCTTAAGTATCATGAGTTAAAAATGCAAAAATGAAGAGATTCGAAGCAGTAGATCATCCAAATCATTGGAATATGTCATGCAGTAGTACATACATAGTTCAGGTTAATGCTAAGAAACATCGCTGCTAAGGTACATGTAGCTCACATCTCACAATGTCGTCAGTCTGCACACCCATCAAAATGTACGTTTCTGATGAACGAAGTCAGGACCTCCATTTATGCACTCTTTATTTGTAAATCCAGTCACCAGTAGTATAATATTATCAACTATACAAACTGAATTATAATAAATACGTAGTAAATTGTACGTTCTGGAAGTACATGGCGAAATACATATCAATCTTTCACCATAAACTGACCTCCTACTGCATACGAGCGGCAGCTGGAACTCGGTAAAGTAATGGAAAAATCTATATTGTCCTTTAGCAAGGTCATGAATTCAAGGTTTTCGCAAGCTGAAAACTCCGCCCTACTTTCCACTGACGAAACCAAAGCATAGCGCTCGTTCTGAAACAGGAGATAAGCTATGAGGAGAGCTCCCGTAAACTCCATCAGAGATATGTTTAACAGAATGTGTGCCCGTGCCCACTATAGTTCTGTGCACAAACTATACCAAAAACGATTTCAACATATGTTACGAATTACACATGTAGTGTAACTACGGCTGCTGCTATGACAAACACAAACGGTTTCCTCGTGAAGAGCAAACACGGTACGTATAAAGTGGTAGCCTACGTGAGCTGAAGGTAAATCATGTAGCATATTTGTTACATGTAGATAAACTCAATGTTAGAGCAAACTTTGCGTGTTTCTTTTTCTTATTGAATTTGTGGTTGAATGTGCGTCAAATGTCTTTTTTTAACTGGAGCAGCTAGCTAAGTCAACTTTCATATTTTGTTCAAAAGCTATAAAGTTTTCTCTATTATTATACACAACTGCGACTACTTGCTCTCTGTCGATTCAGTTGAATGCGTATTATGAATTTTGTACTCCTGCTGTAAAATAATGCTACTGTAATCAAATCATGCGCAGGATGAGCTACGTTCCTCAAACTGTGTTTATATCCTAACGTTTTTCCATGAATTAATTTTGTAACGACGATCAAGCTTTAAGCTGGATGATCATAAGAAGCTCCTTTACAACATGCGGCCGATTCTAAATGAATTTAGAACATGGAAAAATGCAATCAATGTGAGAATTATCTAGTTCAAACTGTAGTATACTTCGAATTACTGGAGATGCTTTCAAAGCTTGTCTCTTCTGCGTTTCTCCCACCTTTTGTATTTTCTCGTTCAGCTGCTTCAGTGTGCTATTACGTCAACTTTTGTGAAAAGTACACAATCTCAACTACTCCCACGCTTGACGTCAGAACCTCGACATGATTAGCATGGAACCATTCCATAAAGGGTGGGTGGTGGGGGCTCTCGGAAGTTACATTGATATTAGCCCTTAATGTACTATGAACCATTAATAATACATAGTTTACTCTTTAGTAAATTACGAAAATCCGTTTCGATGTGATGAATCGTGAACATTGTTTGAATTTGAAAGTTTATCTGGAGATAGAATGGTTGAAAGCAAGGACGCACTGGACCATAATGTCACAGTGTGTCACTGTGTCACTACATATGTGGCTGTGACAATAATTTATTGCATATGCTTATGAATGCCCATAGTGGAGGGGAGAACTTTATTTCAAAATAATTTACTGAATTGATATAGATTCCGTAGAATTGTATCGGTATTGATTCCGCAATATGTGATTGCGGATTGCATATTGAATATTTTGTGCATGCAAAAATGCATCCAATGTGAGCACATTGTACATATCATGAAATCGGGCCACTCGTACTGAGCAGTTTTCATTATCAACGGTCATAGTGAACATTACTATTGAAGGAACACAATATATGGTAAGTGAGTGCAACATTGTTATGTTAGTTAGCGTCATCGTCATGAGTAAGTAGAAGTTGCATTAGCACATACCTATAAATCGATGGAGTTCCTTGTGGGTTTTCTCTGAGGTAGAAATAGTCGTGTAACAGTTTTCCTTTATGTATCCATATTATGCACAGTCGAATAACCCCTCTATTCACTGTTTTTGAGATCCACACAAAAGTTCCTGTGTTTGCGAAAATTACGGTCAATATTATTCGTGTGTGTTCCACTCTTTTCCCCTCTGAGCTGCTGTTGTGCAGGCAACCTTGCTCTAGTTTTCTTCTTTGCCTTCTTCGGTAAAAATCGGCAAAAGGAAAACAGGCAAAAGTAGTGAAGGCAACGCGATGCATTCGAGGTCGAGTGTCTAAAAACTACGTAACTATTTGATTCCTGGTATGTATATCCTCTTATCAGCATGTATGGGGATATACTCTTACTTGGAAGAATTTGGTTTTGTAAAAACGTTGTGAATATTATTTGACAGGAGAGTCGTAAGTGGAAAGTCGAAAAAAAATGACTGAAAGGGACAAGTTTTGTTGGCCTTATCCGTATTCTTTATACGTACTTTGTGCTGGAAGTTCTCCTCGTCATTTTTAGTTTTGTATTTCCTGGGTTACTCGGCTTTAGTATAGAAAAGGAAGAAAGGATGGAAACTTTGGAAATGCGATAGAAACTAAGCCTGCCCTCATGTTGCAACGCAATCCTTCACATTAGCCATACGTCAACTCGTAAGACATACTTCTTTATCATTGTATTTCAGTGGGGCACATTTCACCTTTATCATTTGATCGTCATCTCTTACGCTGCAGCAGTTTCCTCTGCAACTCCGAGGAGTTTGTACTGTGTGGTTTCGGTTGGGTTTGTACAATCATCAACACAATTTGCCATCATCGTGCTCATCAAAAGAAACAACGTCACTACGAGCTAATACCTCTTTCCAACTCTTCTACCAGCAAGCGAACAATAACAGAGTAACAGTATCGTTCCAACTGTTCCAGAAGTCAGAGCTACCAGAAAGCAGTGCTAGTTGTATAAATCTGTAAGCATCACTGAACGGGCATCGCTTCCTTTCTGCGTTCTTTCACTTTTGCAGTAGTACTCACAGAGAAAGTAACTGCGTCGTATCTCGGGGAAAGTTTCTCCGACATTTTTGCATGAGGATGAGAGAGAGGCCATTACTTGCTTTCATTGCTGGCAAGGAAGTCCTCGTGACTGCGGAACTCAGCAGCTGTGTACAAAACGTGTTTGATTCTTCTGTCAAAACACCTATGGAAAGTAACGAAGTTTCTGTTTCTACTCGTGGCGTACTGAATACGCGTTCCTATCCTACAGAACTCATGTAAAACGAGTAAGTTTTGACAATTTGACATGAAAAGGGACATATTTTATTTTATTTATCCGTATGGAAGTGTATGATTTCCAATTCTACTCGGAAATCCTAGTTAGCAATTTAGGACTGGTCTCGTGGCAATGTTATATGGTACGTGAATTTGACTTAGCACCGGGTTGACCTGGGCTCAAACACGTTGAAATGATTCCAGAGCTGTCTTAAATGCAACAACAGCACCAGAATGATGAGTTGACGAGGTTTTCTCATTAGGTAGGATGCATAAAAGTATAACGACATTGCTTGATTAGGAAAGAGTCAAGTTATTCTGTCGCTGTTGAAGGATCATAAAAAGAGAACGGTGTGTATATTTATAGGTATATACTGCTGTAATTTTGAACGTGTTGTGTATGAGGTAAGAGAAAACATTCGATGCAGTGCAATCTATGTCACGTCAAGCCCCTGCCCTGCATTGCCCACTTCTGAAGTGTATTATGTGCCGAGTTGTCGGTTTGTTATTGATCGATCATGCTCTAAATCTACAACAAGGAATGTTGAACAAAGTCACTTTTTTATGCGAAAACGGTTTTCCTCATGTCTACACACTTTTACAGTAGGAAGTGCAGTGAGTGCAATATTTACGCATTAACGATTTCGCTAACGTAAAGATGATGGGCCATTAATTAAGCAAAGTGAGCCTATCCAATGCAGTTTTAAAAAAGCAAATCGAAGATTACTAATATCAATGAGCTATGAGCTTGAAGATATATTGCTGATTTAACTTTTTAGGCTGTTCACATAGCAGAAGCTAATTAAGATTGGTGATTTGAAATGAATTACTTCTAGTTTGTGCCTCTGTAGCCTTAAATTTGTAGATTTGATTTGGTTCAAAGGTCAATGTATCGATTTTCCTATCCATCTAGGAGCGTTTTTTGCTTAGCTACAAACTTGGTCAAGTGATCCATACACAAATCATACAGCAAATGCACTATGGCAATGAGTATTTAATCCGTTCGCTCACGTCCTTGTAAGCAATAAAAACGATAAAATTCCTGCTTGCCACTTGCACAATTATTGCCGATATTATCTTTTACATAAATTAGTTAATGATATGGCGAACATATGGTGGCTCAGAAAAGTGGTTATACACTACGTGTCTTCTTTGCATGTTTTGGACGCGTTATTTTGTTTTACAGATTCCCTTATCACGTAGTTCGTTTTTGAATGACTCTCTTCACGCCCGTACGTAACAAATTTAGTTTTGATGAAGAGCGTGTCTTCTAACATCTAAGTAGAATCGTATAAGGTTGACTGAGCATCATATGAACTATCGTCGTAAATATGTTTAGCAAAAGGATTTTGTAGTTGTAGCATTCGAACGTGCCGATCTTTTAAAAAGGCATTTGTTGAGAAGTTAGCTCAGAAATGCTTATAACTTGAGTCAAGTTTTTGAATTCCGAAATCATAGATCAACTAACTGCATTTTGTTGAACTAAAAAATTGACGTATGAAATGAACATGACTTTGTTGATGTAGTTTTTTATGTTCAGTAATAACGTAGCATCAAATCAATTTTTAAGAAATATGAAGTTAATTGGAAAGACTTGCATCGAGTTTAATGATAAACATTTTGCGTTGAAACTTAAGAAGGTATTCGTGTTGTATGGGGTGAAAGCAGTAAAGCATGATAATGATTGTTATTCTAAAACAGTGACTGTTTAAAGTCCCAGAAATACTCATAGGTAGGGGAATGCTAAAGTACCGATTTAAAAGTGTGTACTTAAAAACAATATATAATGTCTGACTGACAATGAGTAGCTCGAGATGATTTTGTGTAATATTAATTACTGGGTTACGTGCATGTATAAGGAACGTTATAGTATGTTTAGCTTAATCATTCAATTCATATACCTAATATAATATTGTCATATTATGGCATTGAATTGTCTTCTTTTTTCTCTTTTAACAGTCAGTCGCCTTCATTGTGAAAGTGAGTCGTTCAAGATGGATTTGATTCTGGACATTAATTCCTGGATATATCCGATGGAATTGGGTAAGTGCCTCTGTTTTAAAATACAAATTACTCAATTTGATAGAACGAAAATTAGATTCACGAGTAAGAACTGCAGGCAGATGAGTTCTGAAGGATAAAGTTCTAGCAGTTTTACTGGAGATACTGAAGTTAGGCATGACATATTTATTTATGGCAAATGACAACGTAGTGTGCTAATACTTCTGGAGGATGCAACCTATGCCATATAATTTTGTCGTTTAAATGTACAAGCGTATAAACTTTGACTTAATCTGAAAGCAAAGCAAAGGTTATGAAGGAATACGCGTAGTATTAAGCAACACATGTGTGAACAACATGTATTAAAGTATCTAGCGTATTTTATCATTAAGGCGTATTTATTCGTTGCATTAAATACCATTACATATGTTGTTTCTTGGCTTGTAACATTTCGTTTCTGGATTTTACCGTCCTTGCAAATAGGTGACAAATTTCGTTTAGTGTTAGCAACCACTTTACGCGAGGATGGCTATGCTGAAAGCAACGAATGGAGCCCACTGGACACTGGCCCATCCCGTGCTGACTCATTTGAATATGTAATGTATGGAAAAATCTACCGCATTGAAGGTGATGAGAGCAGTGACGCGGCCACCTCGCGATTGTAAGTAACGTTCTCCTAATTTATTTTGGAGTAAATTTTTGTGCTTGTTTTTTTTCGAATTCAAGTTAGTGCTGGTGGTTGACGAGCTTGTGAAGATAATTTGATTGGGCTTTTGACTGCATTAACTATGAAATGCATAAATCAGAACTGAAACGAAACTACGATGTAATAATAATAATTCAACATTTAATCAACTACGATTTAGCATTCCTATTATTTACCTTATTTTCATAACTCCGTCGAGCTAAAATCAAACCTAAGGAGAGTCATGAGTGTGAACTGAATACGACAACACCTCTCTTGAAAATAATATATTTTGTTTTGTGGAACAAATAAGGAACACATTTTAATTTCTAATCTGAAGACCACCCTCTCTCTCTCTCGCACACCTCGGGCGCGAATATATGTATATCTGACTTCTGGGTTCTAGTTCTCACCTTAGAGCTTTGTGACATTGAATTTCTTCGCTGACACAAAAAAGGTTGCATCTTGCATTATAGAGTAATTTTTTATTGCATTCATATCTTAGTTAATTTTACTGTAATTATTTACTGAACAGTAAGAAGAATAGCGTTTAAATAAACACAAGTTACAATGCCTATCCTAAACTTTGAACAGTAAGATCATTATGTCGGCTCGTAAACCTCGGGTTATGCAGCTTTCTTCGGATGTTGATAATCTACCAAGCGAGGCTAAAACACTGTGAAGCGTTCTTTTTCCGTATATCAGTTGAAATAGGTATGTAAAAACTGAAGATGACTTGAGTTGTACAAGATAAATGTGCGTAGATTAACATATTATTGTACTATGCTTTGAGAAGTACCTGAAGGTGTGAATTTGTACCTGTGTAGGAACCGCAACAAGTTCATCGCAACCAAATCCACTTATCTGAATTCTGTACAACATTTGTTTTCCGCATACATGTAATGTAGAAAGAAAAATGGTAAAAAGAGTAAAAAATACATCACAAACAGCTAGGGACATTATCGTCATCATCAAGAAGGTACTGTTATATTTCAATGCTTTAGCCTCAATATTAACCATTATTACATATTTTCGGAAAGCAAAACAAAATCTTTTTCTTAGTTTTGAAAGAACCTTAAGCAAGATTATAATTACGGTTTACCAACATATTTTAGCATTTGAGGTTCATGATATATTTTCTTCTGCAAATACAATACAACGACTCGCATGAAAACATTTCTCATAGCATGATAGTTTTTTAATAAATTATAGATTTTGTTTTTGAAATGGAGTAGGAGAAATGAAGGTGTGCGAAAATTGTAAACAAAACAAACTTTCGAAAGCAAATGAAGTATTTTAAAATGTGTGTCCTGTCTATACAGTTCACCATTACAGTATTAACCGGTATGTTCTGCTCAACTACAAATTTTGAAGGGCACACTTGTACAAGATGTGAACCAAGGCTGAACGAAGGAGTCATTGCTTTGGGATGGTCATGATATGATGAATGAAGGCAAATACGTAATAAAGAAGAGAACGAACGGGTTCAGTTGTTTTCAACTCTACTGCGAAAGAAATTATTATCTATTGCGGATATGCAAGGCTATCATATGAAAAGTGTCCATAATGAAAAACCGTTATGATGTTGATGTAGAAAGAAATGCTTCTTCTCGATTTAAGAATCGTCGTATGCAACTACCTATGAAGTAACATGATTGTATAGAGTTTATAGCCATATACGATAGGTGCTGAAAATGTGCCATGTTCTCATTTGCTGTAGGCCATCAGATTAAGCAGGAACTTCTTGAGAATGTACATCATTATGAAGCAGATTGGTGATACTGTGATAATTGCAAAGGGATCGTTTATGTTGTTCGTGCGATGTGCAGTGCATTATTTTGAACCATCAAGAACTGAGCGTGTAAGTTCCCCTAAAGAATTGAACAAGAACGTCTAATATCGTTTTGCATCAATTGTTAGACAGGCGGGGATGGCAAAATCTTTTGTTTTCTTTGAAAAAATGAATTAGTTGTAATTTTGTAAGTTTCTTACAAGTTCCCAAAACCGAAAAAAAGGTTTGTGTAGTCATGCAAGTATGAAAAACCAGCAAAGTATTTTACTACCATGCACTGGTACTTGGCTCCATTGCGATGTTCATCGGGATTTTAAGATGATGATTACACGGTATGTTGCAATAATGTTCAAAGCGATGCAATGTTTTCCTTACATTTTTCTTCCTTTTGAAAGTCAAGTATTACATGCGTTATAATAAAAATAAAAATAATAGTTGGTTCATTGAAAGGATTGGATATATACCCAGTAAAGCATGAGAAAAAAAGAACTGATGATGATGAAATACTGTTTTTACATTCTAGTGTAGCGTCAGTTGTTTGGCACAACTTGGAAATTGTAATAATACAAATAATGAGCCTAAGATGATGATGACTACTATTGAAGATGATTTCTTTAGACAAGAAAAGTAGTAAAACTGATTGGTGAAGGAAAAGAGAAGGGATTCTATTCTATGTTAGTTTAACACTACAAGTAAAATCTACCTCTGTTCACGATTTGCCAGTTGTAAAAATGCGAGTTTTTTTTGCACAATGGGCAACCTTTCGCATAGCAGCACACACATCTTACACGTCACATTTTTTCATACATTTTGCTATTTGCTATCCAATATATTACCAGCTTTGTGTTAAGCTTACTGGTGTGCAAAGGACGAAGCGGAATAAAAAAAATACATTAACTGACTGGTACCTACTATTACACACGTACGCGGTTGAGTTTTTCCTTACCTTTCTGCAATATGGCAATATGTGTTCCGCAAAAATGCTATATTGCTCGAGAGTTCGTGTGTGTTTGAGAGAGTGAGAGAGGTGGAAGCGTTACACATCATCATATTGTGATTCGTTCATAGCTATTTTGTGAATGACGTTTTTCCCCAAAAAAGTACAAGTCAACTCAGTGCAGGCTTTGTGGTCAGTGAAATAACAACTACGGCATTTTTGCAAAGCACAGAAAAGGAAACTTCAAGGATAATCTGAGAGTGAACGACAACTAAGGCGAAATGTCGAGGTGTTGGAAAAAGGATATTATTCAGCAAGCAAACTATTACTAACAGGATTTTTTAGGTAAATTTTGATATATAAGCCCATTTAGCGTGGCATATGTTATATGGGCACTAAAGTTTTCAAACAAAAAAATAGCGATATCAATAATTATCATTGTAATATGTCGCATTAAAGTTTCAGTTTCAGTTTTGCAACCACCAGCAAGTCTTGGATTCGCGCATTGTTTTCGTTTTTGTTGTGCTTTTGAACAGTCAAATTGTATAAATACGACTTAAATTTACAATAATAGTTGTTGATAAGACCTCACAAGTTTATAATCCGCGTTTAATATTTGCATCACAATTCCATATGTTGAGAATAAATAGGCAATTTAAACATTTAATAGTATACTTTTCAAATGCAGATAGGAAGGGGTGAACGAATGCTTCAAATTTTACTTAATCATCTTCTTGTATTTATACGAAAAAAAAAATTATAATTGGTATACATTCGTGTAAAATATTTTTCGTTTGCCTATGCACTTATGTTGTTTTCCGAAATCCTATTTTAAGAATGTGTGTGTATTTAATTGAATGATAATGTGTGACTTAATCCGAAAACTTAATAGTTACGAGTAAATGAAAGTAAAATTGGACTTGACGTTGATAATTTCAGTTTGAATGTTTTCTCCTGATCGTCTGAAGTCGAACCATGGAATAAGGGGGTGGAACTAGACACTTTGAGAGTTGTCATGTAGGTAGTTGCTTTCCTAACAGTGACATTTCAGACTTCAAAAAAGCTTCCATTATGTAATTGTTCATCTTAATGTGGATGAAACCCTATACCTGTCTTCAAGTCAAAGGAGAAGGTGGATGATGATGCAAAAGGAAAAATATTGTCGCTCTTCGAGTTGGAGAGAGTGTGCGTTGAAAAAGAGGGTCTGAGTGATTGGGAACCACTCTGAGTTCGCTACGTGTTTTAATTTGTCGAGTGAACACAGCTGGTGGTATCTCAGTCACTTGGTTCCCAGTATTCATCACACTAAAAATTTTGAAAATCTCTAGTGCTCTCTCTCTATCTCTTTCCCACTCGAACAACACCTTACTGACAGACTCTATTTCGACTGTTTGACAGCGCTGAATGTCGTGTGCTCGTGTGTGAATGATTCGATTCCCGAAGCAAAGGAACCGGGAAAACGTGGATGCAGCGACAGTTCTTTTACGGAACTCAATTTTGCTTCACCTTTCCCAAAAACTCCTATTTCGCTATATTCCTATTACCCTTTTTTCCTTAGTATCGATTTTTATAATTGTCCTTGAGCGAATGGGTTTGATCTGATTGTAGCATTTCATTTGGTAGCTGATCATTTGGGGAAAATATGGAAATATATATTAAAAACCAAGAACGTTATAGTTCTAGTTCGATAAAAATGCAATGTTTATTCATTGGCTTGCAGCTGAATCTCACGCTTTAAGTTTTTCAATTTTAAGTTTATCCATTCAATAGCACTTGTCAATTATGGTCTTTTAAAGGCTCTGTTCTTATAAGAATGATATGGCACTTAAATGCAAAAATAGTAGCTAATTCTTCATCCGTGTATTGCAAATGGGAAGTTTGTGAAAGAAAAAGATATTTTAACGAAAAAAATTCCGCTCAGCCTCCTTTTCGTACTTTGGCTTAAAATTTTAGAGTGGATTTGCAAGTTTTTATTGTTGGCTTATCATGTAATTAGGTCTTTACTATACCTAATCACTACATACTACTTGGGCAAAACTTCTATTTCCTGGTTTCACTTCACACAAAGCTTTTACATGAAGATTACCTGTACAGAAAACTAGAAAATTCATACACTGATTTTTGTTGGTATTATCTGCATTTGTTATATTCCTTGGATTTCGAAGTCCTTGTGCATTTTCCTTTACCCTAACAATTATCAGTGATTCAAACAGAAGTTTACGCAGTTATGGATTAAACAACATGAATTTCTGCATGAGAAGCCTGCAAAATATGTCTTCCTATGGATTTTGTTAAAAATCTAGTGGGTTTACCACCGGAATCAAGATTATTTCGAGTTCCGGTAGAAATTTTGAAAGAAATTTCACGTACACAAGTATCATCGCATCGCCTCCTTTTCATTTCAGTCGCAGACAAGCTAAAGTCACAGAATCTCTCCTTTTCTGTCTCAATTTTCACCGACGTGTTTATGGCCTCAGATGAGTACCAGAGCTGTGTTTGCAGCGTTTTGAATATTGTAATTTCGTGTAAATGCATGGTCTGGTACGACATTTGGAGCTGTGTTACAACATATTATCCGCAACACGTCTTGATCTCATTGTTCCCATGTTTGACATTGAACCGACAACATGTTTCTAACTAACTCCTGCAAGAGTTTAATAAGCTCAGCAAATTACAGTATGGAAAATACAAGCATGTGGTATTGTATGAAATCTGGAAAACAATTATTTGAAGGAATAATCTCGTGTCTTTAGCATTGGGTTTACCGACAGTTGTCTTGTTGGCTGGGGGTCAATTCGTGGGTCAGCATATGGATAAATGAAGAGAGCAGGTTGTCGAAACCTAATTTTTTTAAAGTGTGTGAATGTGTCTTCAGTTTCTATTTATTGCAAGGTGTAGAAAACTGAGTAACGACACGGCAAGGGATCTATAAAACACCTGTAACTCTGGGATGGACGTAATGGCGATACCCTTTACAAAGAAAGTAGGTTTGGATACGATAATGCGAAAAATTTGTTGTTAATTTTCAATTGTCAGTACAGTTCGGAAATTGGAAACCTCAATAAAATCACCACAAAATTTCTTTATTATTTACTTATTGATGCACAAATTTCATTTCTAACTTTGCATAAACAGCAGAAAAGACCCAGCGAATCTGGTCCAGTTCACAGCTCCGGTTAGGGGAAGTCAGCTTAAGTCACCGTCCTAAAAATACGATTTTATTGCAAGAAAGATCTACATGTACCCCTCTGCTTACAATTTGCAACTTTGAACGCCACCCTCGTTCTATAGCTTATTTACTTCGCCATTTATTTAATGATAGTACACCGGATCTCACAGTTTAGAAGACGGAAATTTTTTGATAAGGATGCGAGATAGAAAATGGAATGAAAGGAGTTATGTTATGAGATTGAAACTGAAGATTATTGTAAATTGGCGGATACGTTGATAAGGAGTTGCACAAGCTCAGGGATACCTTTCTCCCGTCGTTGAGTTTACGTCCGTTTTTCTACCGCTTCACTTTTGAGAGATTTTTGCTTCGTTGACTTCTGTTCTGACTACATATTTCATGTATTTTTATCGTAAACTTCAGGGTTTTTGAGTTTTCATGCTACACATTTCAAAAAGCTATCAAAGTTATATGAAAGAAAACTCTGAAAGTTGTGGAAAATCGAATAGGCAAACTGTTTGTGGTAGTACACGATAATGATGGCAAAGAAATGATTAGGATAAAGTGGTATTCAGAATCAGGAAGTAATTTTAATGCAGCAATAATGGCATGCATAGAATACCACCGCACACATACAACGCTCGTTCACACCGCAAAGGAAATACAATTGCAGCAGCAGGTTTTTTCGTATCGGATTCATCTATCTCTAGAAATATTTTCTTTTCATATAGAAAAATGACCGTGGTGATGATGATACACGGAGATTATGAAGATTGTTTTGTATGTTTGTTTCAGTATTACCTGCTTGCTACTTTTATTGTAGAACTGGCGCTGATGCGAAGGTTAATGATATTTTGTATCGTGTGGGAAGCATCGGTAATCACTATCACGTAGAGTGGTCATGTGTATAAAATATAATATCAAATATCGACAGCGTAAAAACGACTCTTAGAAAATGGTCGCCTTCGTTGCTCTACTGAATACTGAGAACGCAACTACTAGGGAATAACTATAGAAAAAATCAAAGAAAATAAAAAAGCAGTTTTGTACCAGTGCGAAAACATATTTATGTTGGTGTACTTGTTCTCATTTTTCAGAGAGAGAAAAATCATACACACGTCAAGCTTGTTAATATATGAGGCTTTGTAAAGTCAAGTTATGAAGAAGAAAGAAATTTTCCCATAACAAAAAAAAAAAAAAAAACAACAAAAGTTGTGGCGTTATCGATCAGGTTTTTGTGACAACCGACTTGCCAATAAAAGGAGGTGGAATCAGTAATAAAAGTCTTATTGAGCCTCTTAGCGGCTTTAAAATGTATATTATGAAAGAGAAATCGTATTCTGTTATTGTTTTAGCCTTCTAATTATTAAGAGGAGGTTTTCTATGATCTGTCCATATGTTGTATGGTTAATGTAATCAAAGGAGTGACCCTTAAGCAGCTGAACGTTTTTGGTACTATTTTTTGTTGATGCTAAAGTAAACTGAGGAGTAAGAGAAATGCACGTGTGCGTCGCACAATGTAATAATTCTGGCTAACGTATCCATTGAAAGTGCCGTGCGAATCTTTTAGCCTGAATTATGCACTTGTGGTTAAGGAGGTTTGATGTCTATTTGATTGATTTTAATCGCTCATGAACTAGTGATTTTCCGAGTAAAGTGCATCGCACGGCCTGAATGCGAACCATGACGGATTTTTCTAAGCATGGCATTGTGAGTTTGGAGTTGTAAAAATTCAGCACGATATAAGAACGTCAACGAACGGGAATATGAGCTCTAAACTATGCGATTGTCGAATTGTCACGTAGGTATGTATTCTCATGGACAGATGAAGTTTGCACGGTTATGGGGAAACTGAAAATTATGTACGTAGGAAATAAAGGAATGATAAATATAAAGAAATAATCTATTATGGTGATGAAGAATTGACTATGTAGAATGGTTAACAGCCTTTATTCATGCACATTGTGACCTTGCGAAACTCCGTTCGTCATCGTCATCATACCTCATATGATTACACTGGTGACTGTTGACTATACGAGCGATACTAATGGTCTATTACTTATTACTACGTTACGCTTTTTATGTCAACTGAAGGTCTCAAGGTTTGGCTACATAACTTCAATTCGGAAATCACATTATCGGTCATGCTAATTTAGAATCCACCCTAAATAAAACTCTTGGTAACTGTGAATGCACGACATATCAAGTGAAACAAAAAATATATGTGTTTCCTCCAAATTAGCTTTCTATATATTTTTTATGCACCCTTGTAGCTCTATCCATTGTCGGGCACGCTATTCGTAGAAGTTTCTTTTTCAAGAAAATCTTTCTGCTAGGCTTATTGTGTGAATTTTCCAGAAATTATGCAACAAATTTCAATGTCCAGCGGTAACCATAATATTTTGAAGTTTATAGATTTTAGATGAGATTCTAGA
The DNA here is from genome assembly GCA_019593645.1 of Akabosia matsudoensis. Classification (NCBI taxonomy): domain Eukaryota; kingdom Metazoa; phylum Arthropoda; class Collembola; order Entomobryomorpha; family Paronellidae; genus Akabosia; species Akabosia matsudoensis. The sequence continues at coordinate 21,999 of VICI01000667.1, forward strand.
AGAGTCATCAAAATATTTCACTTTTTTACCGTCTCATATCTCAGGAACCCAGGACTAGAACTTGAATGATAGAACAGTGACTCCAAGGACCCGCTTGTTTGAAGCGTGTTCGCATGTATACCTGCAAAGGTTTAGAACAATACAAATCACCTTTTCTGTCACCCTCACTAAAGCCATTACAAAAGTAAGCACCTCATAATACATTTACTTCGCGTTGGGTCTATATTACACGTGGAGTTCTGAGACCTTCTGGCGATTTTTTTGTGGAGGAACGGTAGCGCAATCGCATCCATAATGCAAACAGCTCTCAGGGTTACACAATCTAAAGGTGAAATTCCATACGCGTTTGCTGAACATGCAATGACACCTATCTCGTGCAGCCAAAATATTTTCATTTTTTGTCAATACTCAAATCGGCTATTAGAAAATACAGACTAGCAACTCTTTTTTGCGCATGTAGTTTTGTGAGCTTATAGTTTTATTTTATTAGGTGTTGCTTCTTTGATTTCAGAATAAGAACGCGAATCCAATCGGTGTATGTAAATCCATTAGATAAACGTGTGAGCAAGAAAGGCTTGGCTACGTGGGTGTAAAAATGAAAACAGATGCACTTCTGGAACAGATAAATACCTTACTGACGTAGAGACGTAGATACTTGTATTTCATGAATGGATTCTGCACGCAAAACTGTGCGCTGTGTTATATATTCCTTTTTGATTGTGACCTTGTCCTTGTCTGTTTGATGACAAGCATTAGGGCTTTTATTCTATACATTTATGGCACGTCATAAGGGAAGTTTATACAATTGTATGTGTGTGTTGGAGGATCCCTAATATAATGTGCAAATTAAAGGCACCGAGATCTATGTATTGAAGTACTGAAGGTGTGAATCGTGAAAGCGCTATATACTTTTGTACAATTACTTCCTAAGTTAATGAAAAGGAAGCAAACTTTTTCGATTCTCTGTTTTATTGTGTTGTTTGATTAGTTTAAATTTTACATAGTAATGTCTAATGCGGCCTTGTTGCAAAAATGGTAAATATCCTAGTGGAAAATGGTAATTTAACTCTTCGAGGTGTTCGTAAAAACAATTCCAAATATTTGAATTCATGCTTTACTAGAAACTGTTGGTGTGAAACTCATAGAATGCTAGTTGAATTTCTTGTTTTTCACCACTAATGCTAAACTCTCATGATTGCTGAGATTCTAGGAAAATTATCTCCATTAATCCTGGATATAGTTTCTTGTTTGTTTAGTGCTTGACTGGTTTCAATTCTTTTGTTCCGAAGTCATTTTGCTCAGTTCAAAACGCGAGGATAGGAAGCAAGATTGAGTCGTACCGCTACTTTGCGTTGAAGACCTTTGACATTAAATTTCATTTGTAATGAGAAAAAAGAATAGGTGGCAATGGAAAGAGAATTAGAAATTAGAATGTGTGCCGCAATCGAGGAAAACTTGTACCATAGAAAGATAAATAAAAAAAGCAAAAGAAGGATGTTGTAAATAAGAATTGCTTGTTAAAATACAACACAGAAACTTTTCGATGATGACTTTTATGACGATGAGAAGAGAACCGCACGGAAATGGTAGTAAAGATGATGATGAAGAGAAATGGCCACTTTTAAAAGCAGCAAGATATTCAACGCAGTAATAATGTCCTTTTGAATGGTTTTATTGTTACTGCCATATCATTTTACGATTTTGTAAGGAGTTTTGAAAGCGTGAAGAAAACGAAATACCTCATACGGCATACAGCAGTTGAGCTCTGTAGGTATTGCGTAAATTCTGCAATACATGAGTGGAAGTAGGTTTCAGCACCCCTGCAAACAAAGCATCGGTATCGTAAAGCAAGATGTAGCACAAGGATTTGTTGAGTAGGAAGTTTTTATCTTCAAATACTTACATTGGAATGTATAAGCAAAGGAATCACGATTTAAAATGCGTTTGTCATTTTTTACCTTATGGAAGCAACCTTGTCGATCGTACATTCATTTTACATGCGATCTAAACATGCAAATTAAGGAAAACAGTTGCATCAACTGCCCTTTCCGGAGAGGGTAGTGGATTCTATGTACATCCCGTCATTTATCTTTAACTTGTCGATTCTTACCAATCCTATGGATTAAATGGATTATCGGTTAATATATAAATGTTTTGTTGATGACAATTATTTTGGAAGAAAATTATCCAAGATCGAATCTCATTAGTCCATCAACATATATACGGCATAAGTACCTTTATACAGGTCTGCTATCGTTGGATACGAATAAAAAGAAGATCGTGGATGGCGAATAGTAAGTGGAATGCAGATGACACCCATAAGCTTTCTCCTGTTATATGCATAGCTCCAATATAAACGTCCTTCTTCAGCCGTCAAATTTGTGCGTCCAGTGTCTTTCATACAGCTCATCTCTTGATTTCGTAGATCGTACATCCAAAGCGAACCTATTTTTGAGAAAAATTGTAGGGTACCTGCATTGCAGATGTTAACCAGAATATGTAGTATGTCAAATAAAAAGGGAAAACGAACTTGTTTTTCAGACGGCTATGATATTATCATTTTCTCGGTCTAAGATGGAAACTGATCTAATCTTACTTGGAAAACGTACGTCCTGAGGAAGGGTAAATGCTGATGAGGTTCAGCTTTTTTCATTGTAGTAAATTAACTTAACAAACAAGAATTTTTTTAAACCTCTCAAACCAGAAGAAGTGATGTCATAATTGCTGATGTAGTTTTCAATTTTGTTAAACCAAAAGTTAACCTCATTCTTACGGTATTACGGATATTTTAAACAGGTTACACTTCTATTTGTTGTTGGTACGTTATGTACGTACCTGACTCCTTACTACTGACTATGATGCCATTCCGAATTCCAAACAGTTTTCTCAAGTTGTCGCAGGATTGGTTTCGCATTTTTGTTGTTTTGAATGTGCTTTTTCCTGGAAACAGGGATATACGAAGGTTTACTTGTATATGGATGTAGTTTACGATGCGCAGGTAGTATTCTTGGAAAACAGGAGAATTTGTTTTCTCCTTGTCTGTTTTTTCGTCCTGCTCACGTTATTCGCAAGTTTCCTCTTAAGTAGTTTTGTTTCCCCAGGCATGAAGCTATTCGCTCTTTTACGCTTGTTCTTGATTTTTTATCTCTCGAGGAATTGGTGCAAACAACATACGGAAAATCATGTGTGTACCTGAAGAAACAGAGGGAAGGAAGATAACATTGTGCATACCAATAGGGATAAGAACATTGTTCGAAAATTACACCTCACTTCCCTCGGTCGACTCAAATACGGGTGTTGTATTACTGCGTATATTAGCAGTTTTGTTCTGGATTGTAGTATGAATTGAGTTTACTGGTTGAGAATTTTTTCTTTGTTTATTTATGGCAACTTACACGAAGTCGTTGTTAAATAATGCTTGTACATAAGCGAACAAGAGCAAAGAAGAAAATTACGAAATCATGAGCTTTTTCACGTTGTCATTTGACTTCGTACGTGTTTCAACAATCAGTGTTCGTTGCCTCGAGGTCGCTTGCTTTTCAAACATTTCGCCTCTGCTATCAAGATTTAATGGAATAATATTTTCGGAACAACATATACAATTACCATATTCTTTTACTTTCACATCTTATTGCTTTTGAATAAAACAAAATTATTCTGGAAGCGTTCAAAAGCAACTTGACCTGCTTGCAAAATTTTAGCTTCTTTCTAGTAATTTTCCTATACTGGATATCAGATTTATGGAATAATACATGACAGTAGTTCACTAGCTTGGCAAGGGAGCATCAATTAAACCACAGTACATGAAAAATGTAAATTGAAACCTGCTTCTGTGGAATACATCAACCCAGTTGTATACCGTTCCGATCCGCATAGGCTGGATTAAACTCACCATCATCCCTCATAGGCGACGAGATGAGTACTAAAGAAATGTCATATCCTATTGTAGTTTGGTCGACATGCATAACGGAATCTATTTTTCGAGCCGGTCTCAGCTTGGGGATTCCCATGTGTGTTTACTGCTGATTTTTTATGTGCAGTGAGGCAAAAGCATCTTCCAAAAGCTGAGTTCAGTCTTAAATTTTGTTGCACTACAATAGATGAAAACAACAAATATATCGAATACTGACGAAAACGTGATGTACATAGTTCAACTATTATTATTAAGACAACTGAAACCGACACTGCTCATGCCTAGCTGAATGAATGTCTAGCCCTTACATTTTTATAAAACAATTTTTAGGATGAATATAACTTATTAAAATTATTAAATTAATAGCTGGCTTTCATCAGTAAAACCGATGTACTCGTTTGAGTAAGGGTTCAGTATTTCTTCGACATCATGCAGTCTTCATAAATCGAGAGACTTCACTGGTGTGTACTACCTTCGAAGTGGTGTCAGCAGTTTTTGGAAGACGTTTTATGAAGCTCGCTGGTGTGCATGTGCCTATATTATGTTCATTTTTGTTTTCGGGGAAAAGTCAGCACTCACGGAGAAATATTACATTATACATTGTGTATTTGATCTTCACTTGTTCTTTGGAAGCAAAACATATTTGGCTTCGGCTATACAGTACGACTTCTTAATAATATTTCAGCTACTGGCCTCACCACATAACCTTCCCTCTCATTTCTCTTGTGTCAAAAACCGTTCACAACAGAACAATGTATTTTTAAAGCTAAAACAGTGTGTCACATATGAGCGACCCAAACAAAAAGGGATATAGTTATATGACTAGGGGAATATGTGAATCAAAACCAGCCGAGTTTTGTGCTTCTTAGAATACATACAAGGCTAGAAAATCATCACAATCAAGTTATTTCATAGAAATAACAATTTTTTTACTTTTCTTTATTCACATACATTCCACTTATTTAGGAACAAAACAGAACAGAAAAACAATTGTATTGTCGTATGAAAAAGCCTTAAATAATAGCAAAAGGCAAGTGAAAATCAATGCAATGATGGCAGAGAAGATATATTGCATGAAGACAAACATACATTAATGCATATAAAAAAATTCTTCAAAGCTTCGATAGTTCGTAACGAGAATTGATATTTACAAGGAAGGGCTTTGTTTAGAATCTAGTTTATTTAGTTTGGGTCTCTTAGTGTGTGATTCACTTCACCTGGGATATTGTATTTTCGAACACCTTTGTCCTTTATATTTTGGTCTCGGGTTTTAAATTTATTGTTTGATACAGAAGCATAAAAGATAAAAGTAAATAAATTCAAATAATGAAATTTTTACTGTCATCATTTGACTCAGCGTTGTAGGATGTTTGAATATCACGCGTTTACAAGAACGGGAAGCAAGCGTAAGACTTGGATCGTAATTGACTGGAAAAGTATGTGGAAATTATAGCGAGGACAAAACTACTAGGGAAAGATGAACTGCGGCAATAATTGAAGTTAAGTTGTAACAAATTAGGACTAGGATTCCTGATTCATAATTCATAAGGAAGATTCCCTGGAATTAATATTGTGATAGATAGATTGGAGTACCTTTGGGACAGATCAACCTCAGTAGTCTTTAGAAAGCATATAGCATGCGACCACGACCTTTCATTAGGCAACTACAAGGTGTTTCGTCAGTATTTGCGTCAGACATCTTAATTACTAGGAAGCGTGGGATGGACGTACATGGTAGGAACCTCAATTTATGTAAGATGTACAATATAAAGAAACACCCCAAGGCAATCGAAGAGAATCCAGCACACATGCATTATTCACCTATCAAAACGATTAGTCCACGACAAACTTCAGAAACCGTGAATAGGATCTTGTAACTGTCAGGCTACTTGGTGACATGCCAATAACGCATTTGGAATACAACAAAGTAGAAAGTAAGTCCCCTGTTGTTAGCATGTGAGAAGAGTGAAAAGTACTTATGTGAAAGCAGTACGTGGTAGGGAGAAACTGCGTAGGCGTTCTTCTTGTTATGACGAAGTTTATTTGCCTGGGAACTGGCAATGTCGACAAAGATATTTTATCACACACAAAATGGATTTACTTCACTATAATTTTCCTCTTACTAGTTATCTTCCCTCCGTAGATTTAGTTCATCTCGCAAGCAATTAATATAGAGGTACTTCAACTTCACCAGTGATATCTAAGCAAACATGGCATTAGTAATTGCATAATTTGGCAATTATTATGAGTATTTTATTATTGATTGATTGATGCCAATTCATCATAATATTTCTTTAAAGAATATATTATTCATTCAGGCACAGGGAGTCAGACCAGTTGCCAGTACTTCTACCCGTTGTAAACGAACAATTGACGAAGATGACGTGTTATAGTCATAGTGTGTGTTTTTTCAGAAAGGAATCGACCTTTGTGTCATTTTAGGATACTGTGAGGAACCCGTTAATGAACTGGCTTATTAGTTTATGTATCATTCTCAATCAATAGGAGATTCAAAATATTGAGATTCTATATATTATGAAAGACGATTTTGAAATCTGAAAGAAAGGTGGACAGATCAACAGTTGAAATATATGCTCCTATATATTTTTAATTAGTTTTGTAATTAGAATTGGCACCAGCATCTGCATTATTCCGGGGTCGTGTTCTTTCTGTCGTTTTCATTTTTCTGTCCAGTTATCAGTTTGTGATATCGATAATGGCCTGGGTAGTTATTGTATATATGCACTCGGTGTCAAGTGTGTCATAATTGCATATAGTATGCGTCCGAAGAACTCCAAATTGAGTCCTACGTGCACGACACTAACAGTGTGAAAAAATTTTGAATGTTGGGGTATGCAAATGAGAAAATAACGATATTAACGATTTGTGATACTAATTCCATTTTGAAACGGGAAATCGGCAAGTGGTTTGAGAGGTGTAGCGGAATTTTTTCGGAAGAGAATAAACGGAATCATTTGGGCATTAAGTAGCGTGCATATCTACTTTACATCGGTGAAGGATTAATATTGCTTTAGAAGGGGATTATAAATCGTTTTGAATTCTTATTGGTAGTATTTGATCTCACAAGAGAAAATGGACGAAAAAGTAGAGCATTCTCGTAGGTCACATGGAAGTCGTGGAAAAAGTGGGTTGAATACCACTTCCTGGTAACACATTTCCTTGTTTCAAGCTTCTTAGATATGCAAAAAGTGGCTGCAAGGTTAACCATTGTGTTTGAAAATTGTGAATCATCATAGGCTATAAAAACGTAGGTAGGTAATTTACATTCAGTGCAGTGATGTACAGTTTCCTTGTGAAATGAGTTCATATGTACAAGCAAGACACTAAAATCGTGTATGATTTGTTTGTGCATCCATTTTCTTGTATCAATGTTTTTTTTTGTGTGACAGTCCTGTCCATTAATATAAACAGGATACGGCTGGTGACGTTGTGAAACTCTCCTGATTCCAATAGTTTTTTCCGGAGAAATTAGGTAGTTGTATTTGGTTTGCGGGAAACAACATAATATAGTTCAAGGCTGCACGAGTTAGTGTGGGCAGGCTGAAACTGGAAAAGCACACGTAACGGCTTTCTCGCAACACGAAGTCACCCTCAAGGATAAACACAAGCCTGCAAATCTTTAAACTTTTACTTCTCCTAAAATCTGTTTTGGAGCAGTTTTCGATGTATTTGCTTTTATCCAATTGGAAATTGAGGTCAAGAGAATAGAGAAAATTGGTAGTCTTGTGCTAAAACAAGACTGACTTTGGTTCAAGTCCAAAAATGAGAAACAAGAGATGTTTGGTGTTGCTGGACGTGTAGTAAAGTGAAAGCAGTTTCCAAAAGGCAGCCATCTAGAAACAAAAGTGTCAAGTAACGACAATTAGACTATTTTACAGATGGAATTGGTGTATTTAAGGTAGCTGAAGTAGAACCCTTCCTGTGGCGTGAGCCACTTTTCTTTCATAGGATAACGCTAATTGGAAATGAAGGTGAATTGGGAACTCATTAGGGCCAACTTATAGTATTTATGTAAAGGGGTAGTTGATTTAACAAAAGATAAGATATATCTACTACATGCCGACATTCCAATGACTGTAATTACCTAAATTGACACGGTGACATTTTCTTTGGGATAACGCCAAACGAAACTCTCAACTGGGAACTTGGGGTATGAAGAGAAAGCAGACTGGAAACGTAACCTTGCTCTCCTCAACGCAAAAGAAAAATTGGCATCGGGGAGTCGCGGTGGCAGTGTGGTTAGCTGGTTGTGAAGTTTTAACACGCCACTATCCACACCGCCGTTGGGACTCCCTGCAAGCTAAAGCCCGGCGAAGTCAGTGAGCTGGAAGGATGCTGGACACAAGAAGGAAACCGGAAATGGGAAGAATGATGAGCGGCAGGAATACAAAAAATAACTTCTTTGTAAACTACAAATTGCCTCTTCTCGCGATGAAGTCATGAAATATACACAACAATGTTATATACTTTGCAAAATACTTTTAAAACATTCGTTCACTCTTCCTTGTAAACAAAAAAAAAAGATATAGATTGATAATCAAATCACTTGAAACATAGGGCATCGTTATTAGGAATTAAGAGCTTACAACGACAACTATTTCTCTAGTCTCTTTTAATGCTCTGTACCCTTTGTTCTTCTGTTTTCAGGTCCGCCTATGTGTCCTTCGGAGGCCTACTGATGAGACTTCAAGGCGACGCCAACAATCTCCACGGTTTTGAAGTCGATCGACATATCTACTTGTTAATGAAGAAGTTGGCGTTTTAAGCAACAGTGTTCTTGCTCCTTGCATCATCAAATTTGATGATATCTGTTTTGATTATGTGAACCACTTCAATCTTAATTCTTATACATGAGTTTCGAGTCCGTTGTTACATAATTTTGATAGTACCAATGATAATACTTAAATTATAACATTTTGTACTTGAATTTCTGTTTTCAATCTTGGCCGATAATAAAGCTTGAAAATATTTTCTTCTGACACTTGGCACTGTGTAAACTTTCTCTTGTCTAGCGGTGTAGCATTACCAGGAAACATAAGATATACTGAGGCTTTACCTTTGTTGCTGATTCCATCCTTGCTTTCGCATCTGGTAACAAGTCAATCTGAAATGTGATGGAATGCGAATGGAGGAATGATTACATGGGAAAATTAATGTCGAAAGATTAACGGATGACATACATGCACAAATACTTTTGCGTAATAATAATGAATGATTCGATGCGAATGGAACATTTTACGAATCAGGCGTTTCAGTAGATGGATTATTTGTGTACAACAATATTTGACCTGGTTGTTGAGGTTTATGTCATGATGCCACTTATAACTTTTGCGACAGTTTATTTAGATTTGAGTTCCGTCAACAGCAATTCGTAGTTGTGTAATAATCTTTTGAATCCTCTGAAATAATGTGAGCAGTAATAGGTTTCCTGCTATATTTAGTTAATATTCTATGTATTGTATCTGCGGATTAATGTAACGTATGAAATACGTTATTCCTATTTCTAGTATTATAATGACTTGTGAGTCACTAAACCTTAATATCTAAATATCTTGTTTTTTAAACAATAGAATCATGTTTATGAAGTTCCCTAAATATTGTATGAGGTCACTCATGAACATAATCCTAAGGGCCTAATAGTTGCCAAACCTTTTTATCTAAACTTTGGTTGTACTCAACTTTAGGTCCATCATTGTATATATCTATTTAAGACTTTTATTAAGTTGAGAAGAAGACNTCCCTAAATATTTTATGAGGTCAATCATGAATATAATCCTAAGGGCCTGATAGTTGCCAAACCTTTTTATCTAAACTTTGGTTGTACTCAACTTTCGGTCTGACTTTTATTACTCAAGACTTTTATTAAGTTGAGAAGAAGGCGAGTTAATCCTTTTCATTCAATAAGAAATAAAAGAAGGATGAAAAGGGGCCCGAGGACACAGTAGTTAATACGACGTTTTACGGAGAAGTTATCTCCAGAGCTCTGCTAGTTTGTTATAAGATTCTACATGTAAAATAAACCTTACTATAATTTTTGTAGCTGAAAAGATCTACGCCTCATTATTATTCCTCTGAAAAAAACGAGCATATATTTATTTGCTCATAATATTCCATGATCTAACGCTTTTGTCTCATGAACAGTCAACTCATACAAATTCAAACGTACACTATTAGCGCCGAATTGCCCACGCTTGTATCTAAAAATTTTAGTGTATGTTATAATTCCTTTTTTATATACATGCCACTTTCAGCGAAAACTATTAATTCCAGTATCATTCTATGAGCTAAAACCCCAGTATACGGCTTACGTCAATGGAAGGTTAAAAAATTCTTATTTCTTCAAAGAACTTTCATGCTGCAAACAAATTTTTATTTTGTAGGAATGATTACTGGAAACAAATTTACACACGGGCTCTTTATACTAATACCGTTGAGTCATCCACTGGGTGAAAATTTGTAGCATTTTTTTCCGAAGGAAGGAAGGAAAGGAGAAAGTAATACGTGTCATTCTTCCGCAAGCACTCAGTCAAGACTTTTATTTTTCTAAAATGAAAACTTCTAAAACTCGCCACATTTTTCTGGAAATGAAACATTGATTTGTGCATAATGG
>VICI01000668.1:0-32520 GCA_019593645.1 Akabosia matsudoensis
GGTTTGTACAAAAGCCACCTGGAAAATGACAACATATGCTACAGCTGGAGAGCCATGTTCGCTAGAAAAACTTATGCTGCGAGTATAATACATGCAGTAATCTTCATAGGAGACGAAATAGGGACACAAACGTTTCATCAATAAATTGATAAAAAACTGATGATAATAAATCTTATCAAATTGTGAGTCCAATTGTAATACTCATTTCAACAGCCTACATTTTAAGGTATCAGAGTAGTTTGGCAAATTCTTTTTGATAGTTTGAAGTACTCCATGACTCGATCATATCACGACGAAAGAACAATCTGGCACGTAGAAAATCGTTATTATGGTCCCAGAAATTAAGTAAATCATGTAAATGCGTACAAAAGGATGAGAGCGACCGAATGCTCAGACAAAAATTCTTACCAAAACCCCGCCTAAATATGCCGACGACAGACCTTGTGCCTGTTTTTTCTAACAATAATGTGGATGCTCATGATCGCACAAAAGAAAAAGTCATTCTCACATCTCATCAAATCTCTCAAAATCCACAATCACCATCTTCTGTCGTGTTTTCTGCTTAAAATTCCCATCATCGAGCAGCACGTTGATTGACAGCAAATTAAAGGAATAAATTTGGGTTTAAAATTATGTTCAGTTGACGAAGAAAAAAATAAACCCAGGGAGAAATGGTAACGTTAAATGCATCGCGATATTTAAGTATCGATTGGTTAGATCAGAATAAATTTTAAAATATTTGGAATAGCTAGAGAGAATGAACAAAAAAACCTTAGGAAATTTGGAGTAAAAACAACCGAGCTTAATAAACTGAACATAGATTAGCTGCAGGAGGCGTTCCATTTGAGTCCCTTTCTGTCACAACGCATAACAAGATTGCTTTCTCTCCACCTCACTGTATCTCTCGCCCGCAGTGGCTCCTTATTGCCAATGATTGATTGATGGTTGATATGCCTTTGCTTCGAGGCCAAGAAGTCGCCGTGTTTAGCATGCTTGCCACACAATTCAACTATTATTACATGTACAGTTCAGGCAAAATGTGAAGTCATATCCTTCCTGGACAGTTGTATTTGAACGGGAAATACATGTGTGGCAATATATCAAAGGGAAATTTCAATTACAGTCAGAAAAAAGAAGGGATCCAACAGTATCACTTCCATACGAATGAGTATGGGAAAGATGTATGAAGGAAGGAAACTATGACCAAAACAAAATCTCACTTGTTTTATAACTGTATAGCGGAAATGAACCTAATAATGTGTAATACATATGTATTACGACGTAGAATAATGGAATTCTAAATCTTCCAATATACTAAAATACTTCGTAACTCCAAACTTCTTGTTGGCATAAATCTTCTAAGGTCTACTCTTCTACAAATATCTCCTCTCTGTACTACTATCAATGGAAGTTCAAGCATCGGAAAAATATTTAATTTCAGCTTCCAACATGTCAGTCGATGCCAGGACGGGTTCTGTTTCAGTTATTGGAGCAAGTGCATGGAATAGCTAAAGAGACGCGAAACAAAGCAAAGTGAATACGAAAAATTGTAAGCCAACAAAAGAAAAATCGAAAAGATGTGTGATTGATAGCGGAACTCAATTTTTTCTAATGCCAAGGAAAAACAAGAGAACAAGTTGATGTCCCACTGCGAAGAAAAAAAAAGACTAAATGACAGGTTGGCTGGCTGCCTCGAGAAGTACAAATTGTTATATTGCCAATAAATGGCGATCTCATCAATACCATAACACCAATGATGGATTATAACTGTATATAATACTCGACTGATTGTTCATGTCCCAATTGTTTCAAGAATCGACCCTTTTCCTTATAAGAAACGTTTCAAAACATAAATAAGTAAGTTTTCATGGATTGGGTCTATAAACTGATTTTTACCGATTATTAAAAAACTGAAGTAATATTTAAGAAATTACATTTTCACCTCGTACTCACTTTCTTCCGTCAATTCTTTCACAAAATTCAATCATAAACGACAAATGAAAAGACGACAAGCAAGAAGTGTAGATGTTTCTTTTTTGCCTTTTGCACAATAAGATCTTGTAGCCTAAAGAAGATAGAAAATCAGTTGAGAAAAGTCTTCATAAATAGAACGTATATCATCAAAATGAGCCAAAGCAGTTACTCGATTATCTGGTTAAACTCGATTACCATCGTCATTTGAAACCCCGTATCCATAATCCACACGGTAATGAATCAAATTGAGTGGAAGAAATCATAAGATGACTGCATTCCTTGAAAAGACGCCAACAAACTCATCAATCTACATCGACGAGTCATACTAGAAATCAACACGCAGAAAGGCAGTACAAGAGAGTTAGATAGCAGTGCCCGCAATCTTTATATCACACACGTACTTTATATATTAAGAAGGTAGACAGAACTGCACATTCATCATTATCTCCATCAACAATACACTAAAAGTGATACAAACATATCCCGGTAATGATATACATGCTTAATGGTTTTTTTCTTTAAAAAAAATACTTGAAGATGACGGCTTTTTACACTTGATCTATCCATCTGCCCTACCTACTTAGAAATACAATTACGTCAGCCTTGATTTTGTTTTGTTCGTTGATATACATCAATGCAGAAATAAATCTGTTTGAATACCAAATTTTCTTTCGCAGCTTAAACTTTCTCGAGCTCATATTTCGCATTGCTACGCACACCTAAATGACTTTTTCGGGCATCCAAGAACACAGCATTATTAATACGAACGTTAAAAAATTCCTTCACAACGTTAAAAACGCTGCCAAAGTTCGATGATTTGAGCAATCATTAATAACACCGTAACTACAACGCATCATAAAAATAGAAACCAATTTCTTCGAACGAAATGATCTTGTGAAATACATAAACGGTTACGTGACATCAATACCTCTAGCTTATTGTTTGGCGTATCGCATGCAGCAAAACATGTTTGTATAGATTTTTGAGTTATATAAACTCGGCTAATTACAGTTTACAATAATTGAACTGATAATATTAGAGCGTCACATTTTTTATCAGTTTGAGAATGTGACGGAAGTAAGAAATTGAAGGCTCGTGTTCACTGTTTTCTCTTGTATGAAATGAAGTAGAGTTGGCAGCTTTATCAAGACGAAGAAATCATCATGTATGACACGATATATGCATTTTTTCGAACATAAAGACTCACTCAAATCAAGTTTAAAGTTTTTGTTGCTTCAATCCAATACTATGAGCTTTGATGACAATATGAAGATACACTCCCCCCTCCGTATTTTTTTTTTCATTTTCATTGCGCACTCCTTTTCTTCCTCTTGTTTTTGCCCAGTTGTCTTTTTGGAATTTTTGTTTAGCCATTAAAATCGCATTAACCTCATTCTAATCACATCACAAGCATATCTGTCACATTGTTTTATATTTAACTCCTTTTTTCTATTATTTTCATGTGCATTAATATGGCTTGAAGCACACTGTCCAATCTTGAGAGACAAAGTAAATAAATTAGTTTGAAATGACAGTGAAGAGGTGGGATACGGTAATCTTCCGTACGTTACGTAACGGTAACTCATTATTATTTTTTCTGTGATATGCTTTACGACGAATCCTATAGATTGAATGTTTTAAAGCTATTTCCCTCAAAGAAGATTTTTCATTTGCTCATATTTATGTATTTTTCATTGCTTTAGTTTATATAATCACTGCCATTAAGATCAATATTATGTATTTCAGGAAGCGACAAGAGTGTAACATGATTCGGCCATTTTCTACTATTTTGACCAACACTCCTTTTTTAATTAGAAATAAGAAAGCATTCGAATGCATATTTTTGGCTGCACCTCCTTGCATTAAGTGAAAGGTCTCAGTCATGAGTTTTTATAGTGAATATTAGTCGAAATGCTAATCTACAGTTTGATCGGTCGAACGCGATCCTGCCAGAAACTTGTCTGAAGATTGTACATATTACTTGAGAGTGGTTTATCCTCTGCGCTAAAAAGGAATATATAGATTTGACTCCTTGCACGTGTCAATATCTACATAGATAGTTGAGGTATGACGTTGCATTCACAGAATTGATTGACAGGAATGCGTTAATTAATCTTAGGGTGAAAGTGTTCAAGTGTTTTCGATGCCTTGGAATTAGCAGAATTCAGTTATGAAAGGACTAGCGAAGAGCGATCAGTACCTAAAACTGCTTTTAAGCAGAATTAGGGTATTAATATTTATGTTTTTAATCAAAATTCTTTAACTTTTGAAGCTAAACCCACGCTCAAAAAATAAATGCTTACGACAAGTAAAAACCACGGTCACAATCACAATCACAACACGGTTGTATTTTTTTTCCGTTTCTGCTCAAAACTTGAACGATATTATGCATTAATTGACCAGTCGTGTGCACTGATTGATATTTAACTTTGCTAATGGCAGTCTCCTTTGGAAAAATAAGATTCATAGTAATGTATGTATCAAGTCCTTGAAATAAGAAGATAGAATAGACACATCAAGTAACCAAATCAAAATCCATGTTTGATAATGATACCGGTCCTGGCTAGCCAACACTAAAAGGCTCCGAGTATGCTTCATCTATTATATTCGTTATGCTAATAGACATTCGACATCACTCTTTCATTTTATCATGAGAGGCCTGAGAGCCACATTAATCCATCTGCAGACGACGACGGGTGCTACTGCTGCTTCTGGTTTGGCCAACGTTTGCATTTTGGGATGAAAAAAGGATTTTGATTATTCACGAAAGAGGTAAAATGAATATTACGCGTAAAAGAATAAATATTACAGCTTCAACCAAGCTAAAGCCCAACGAAATGAAAAAATATAAGGGAAGGGTTCACAAAAGTGTGATGTTTGGCTGAATCTTCAATTATTCTCGTTTATGCAGGCATAAAATATATAAAAACAACATTTTTTAACAAAATATTGTGTATGCATGAAAAATGATGCCATGAATCAAAAGTTGTGCGATGCAATGGATGGCTCCTGTTCTACCACACACAAGATATTTAAATACATGTATTATCCAAACCGAATGCACTGAAACCCTTCTTACAAAAATATGGCACGTATCGGGAAACAATCTCTAAAAAAGATATTATTATCATCGAGTTTTATGCATTCACGAAAATGTATTCCTGCTCCTAGACTTATATGTATTGTTGACGAAGCATCTGCATTACGTTTGCATAATAAAAAGGGCTTGTCATGGTTAATCAACATTTTGTCATGCACCTTTTGATCTTGCCAGGCACTACTTTTACTATTTCATCGCATATTCTAAAAGTCCTCTCATACTTTGGGTATTCACTAACAGTTGAATGCAAATAATGACATAACTAGTAAAAAACTCATTCAGTTAAAGAACCACACGAGGATTTTCTATAAAAAAGAAGCTTATTCACTTGGCCGTCATCAAAGTCCAAACAAAGCCCTATTTTTTATTCCACCGCCACCAGATTTCATTTACATTTCCGCAAATCAGGAAATGTCGGTACACCTCTGTGCTCTCAGCTCGCAACCCTCGTAATAAAACGACCTTCATTTATATATAAAATTGATAAAATATTCACCCATTTTTCAAATCACCACCACCGTGACATTCACCCTTCTTTTTACCTTTTCATGAAGACAGCTACCCGCCAAGAAGGACTTGTGCGGGTCGATTTTTATTCTAGTGTTTTTTATTGCAGTACACATCCAATCTATATAAAAAACCGGCTATGAGATGAGAGATCTAGCGACAAGTACAAGCTTCATATTGTTGTTCCCTCGCCAATTGTATTATTACATGTACTTGAAACTGATTTTGATACAAAAACTTTGCTACACCATAAGAGAAAGCGAAGGCCTTTTTCCATGTATGAACAAGGAAAACAGCATGAGTCTTTTGGAAACACTGACTGTTCAGCATAAGAGTGTTAAAAACGCATAACGGTGATTTGTTGTTGTGTTGTGATAGACCATGTACAAGCTGCAGTGACTTGAACATGAGTTTTTTTTGTCTGATAGGAACATTGATAAAAGTGTTATGTGTTTATACAGCTCTCCAAGATCAGTGTACGTACCTTACGATTAAAATAGTGTGCATTGCCATTGTTGTTTTGTTTTGTTGCTGCTACAGCCTGGCGAGGTCTATTATATCAACAAAGGGAAGGGACTGGCATTTTGATAGTTACGAGAGAGTCAGTGTGGATGTAGTATCGCGCACCAGTATCATTAGATCGTACACCAGTAGCGATATCCTACCAACTTGATAATTCTCAGTTGTGCGAGGAGGATAATGATGCCCCAAAAATCATGATGATTATTATGATTGTACTCTATAATGTTCACAATCGTTCACGCCTGGCAATTTTCGCTTTTTTCTGTCGTTTTACATGGGAAGAAGGGAATGGAATGAATGGGTAAATACTCAATTTGTTTGCGAGAATGAGGGACAAGTTCAGAGACGGGTACTGTTTTTATTCTTTTCAAACCCGGAAGAAGAGAATGACAGATTTCATTTTTTATTGTAAAACAGAGGTTTTTATATAAAATTATTATAATTTTTATATAAAGCTTTAATAAAATGTGGTATTCAGATGGGGGTATGATAAAGTTTGGGAAAAAATGTGTGTGTTCTATACATATATGGATTATTATAAGGCACCTGGGAATTTTGTATGATAAAATTTGTTTTAACTTACAAATTTCCATGCTTCAACCTTTGATTATTATCTCAAATAAAATCTGTCAATTTTTTTCGGGTTTCATGCGATTTAAAATGAATCTATTTTTTGGATTCTAGTAAAGGAATCTGCTGTTAAACCGACTGTTGTTTGAACATTTTTTTTCATAGATAAGCATTTCCAGGCGGAGTCTTGAAAGGACACGGAACTCATTAATAAACAGAAGAAAACTAAGGGTGCACACTTGGATTTTTTTTCGGATGTTATTATTTATGCGTGCGTCTTGATTGAAAAAAATGTAGGGAACATTTTTACGCATTTAAATTGAATTCCTCCAAAAAAGTATCTCTGAAAATAATATTACAAATTTCAAGAAACCCTAGTTTTTGTATGCATATGGCAAGTTTTTTTCTCTTCTAAATCTTGATGACTTTGAGCAAACATATGGCTGGATGTCTCAAGTAACATACCAGATGCTTAAAGCCTATGCCTATACATCCTCATTCTGACTTATCATATAAAAACGATTTTACCCCAAAACTTTAGTAAAGCAAAAACATTATAGTGTCAAAGGAGAGCGTTAAGGAAATAGAGAACATCCAACCTTTTCCTTTTAAGTAGATTTTTTAGACCAAAAACGAGCTTATTTGGGGGAAAATTAGGAAGAAGATCGCCAAACATCCTTAATAAGGAACATTCCATCAATAAATCCTTTTCTGAGTTGGGCGCATATGTCTGGAGAGAATATCCGCTTGTTCTTACACATATCAAAAGGCCATGTGTGCGTTTCCCTCTCTATCTTGACACTGAAACGATAATTCTGTCCCGTGCCATCGTTTTTTTTAAACATCCCTTTTTAATTTTTTTAGAGAAAATGGAACAATGAAGAAGCGAAAACAATAAATAAAAAAGAGAAAGAAGAACCAATGCGAATCAAAAGGCTTATCAAAGGACTTCTTTTAACAATTCTTTATATAATAGGGTTACCCACAATTTGATGCTAATGTATATAAACTCCAGTTAACTGAAGATCTTCTTTGTACAAATGACCATCAAATGAAAAGATTATTTTGGGCCATTCAACAATTACTATTTTGGTATCATACTTCTGAACGATTAAATTCTTTGCAGTTAGAAGGGTACAGGCACGATGGCTAGCAACAAAGAGATTATGGGCTTTTAGAAGGGCACATGCCACATTCATTCATTTAATTATCGCATGTGCGAGCAATTTTAAGGATGCAATATAACTGGCCATAGCCAAGAAAATTCTGGCACTCATGTAAACTTATGAACAAAAATCATATCCTTGAATTGAAAATACACGATGATGATGATGATTGTGTGGTGACGATATCTCATGGCATCGCGTAAATTATCATTGGCGATTATTACAAACAGGTCGGATAAAATTTCCTGTGGGCCCACACATTGACAATTTTATATCAATACATGCTTCTTGCTCGTATGGAACCAACGATAAAACCAAAACTAAAATAACAGGGACTTTGCTTCGAGGCCATCTTCATAATAATTGTGGAGTAAAAGGGATTTACAAATGGAAAAAGTGGAAAGTGTCATAAAATCAGTAATCGTCAATTGGACATGTACGACACTTTATCACATCATCAATTGCCCTCTTCGTCCTTTTTGCTGATTGCTATGAAGTCTTATTTTGCTTAGTTCGGATATTGGTATTGAAGAAGACTCCTTATAAATACTCATAACAAGTAACCAGTCTACGCATCTAGCCTCGCCATTAGGGTCTTTTCATGTAATCAGGATGCTTGCATTTTAGTGGACATGATCCCAACAATACGAATAAAGTAATGATGTAATAGATTAGTACGAAAAGTGACAGGAAAGATCGATAAAATGCATGAATTACTGTGTACAAGTTCATTATGAATTTTTGAAAATTGCATCTCCTTTATCGTAGATGAGATGAGAGAGTCATGTTGAGCGATCATTAAATTTTGTGGTTTGTAAAGAGTGTGACCGATTGGAATTGAATTGATGAGACAGAGAATTACAACTTCATGCTGAAATGACATCAAGGACTATTGCTGCATATGGCTTCCAAGATTAAAGTTTTTAAAGCCAATAACAATAACATTAAAATTAACCTTTTTATTTTAGATTGAAAAACGTGGCAGCATAGTATTTCCTATCGTGCTAAATATTCTGTTTGAGTTACAGGCAAAAATGTAATTATCATCAATAACAGCCATTGTCGTCCTACAGTATTATTTACAACAAATATCCAGTGTATTTGGTGTTTTGTAGTGTGGACAATAGATACTTATTTTTATAAACAGTTGGCCCAGCCTCCAAGTTGGATGCTGGCTGGGATTCTCGTAACAGTATTGTTCTTTCAGAAAAGAAATTAAAATCTACATTAAATCCTTATCCATGACCTACATTATCAATCTTTTTTTCCGGGAAAACATCTCGTCATCATCAGAAAGAGTAAAATGGGCGGACAGATATTGAAAGGAGGAATCTTTTACTCTTTCTCCATAATTCTCTAAGGGTCTCTTGTAAAATTTGAAGGAATCCTTAATCGATTTGCCTTGACTTTACCAAAATGCTCACAGGTTCTGGCTGTACATACCAGCAATATTTATGTAGTTTTGTTTCCCCGAAATTGATGCAACCAAAACTACCATATAAAAACTAAAGAAAATTAACATTCAAGTGAACACGTGTTATAAAATGCCGTTTGAAATTTGTTTTCAATATGCATCATGCATCTATACAAAGAAGAGATAAGTATATTACACTGGGCATGGACTTCATTGTTTGGCAATGAAATTAATACTTTTTAGTAGATTACCCAAATCTCTGTGTTGATCACTTCGTTGACGACTCTAAATGGAATAACACCATTTTACGAACTAAGCAATCGCAAATCATGACTCGCTCGCTGAGGGATTGAGTAATACTCTAAACCAATTTATGCATATAAATAAAATACAGCGCATCATGAAAAGTTCGTCAGTAGTGTCATACAAGTGTGCAATGGTAACAATAGTAGTTCTTGTATGACTGTTAAAAGTTAGCTACAGTAATAATAGATCATGTTGTATCATGAGCACAAACACAGGATTACATCGCTGCTGAAGGGTTTGGAAAATATAATATTAAATTAGCAAGCCCTCGCTAATTAAGCTTTCTCAATTTTGGTATCCCGATTGTACACGCTAACCATCATTTTATATTGTGATACCCAGTAAACAATGGTGTACTTGAATCATTTAGTAACAACACTGAATTTTTTCACTCTTGGTTCCATAATTTTCATTCTTTCGATTATAGAATGCGTAAGCAGAGATGCATGCATATAGCTGAAATAAATTCACTATTGACTATAGTTTTTATTACTTTTATTGTACGAAGCATGAGTCGCTTCAACACGTTCGAAAGTATTCTTTACTAAAAAACGGTACGTAGGATTTTTTTAATGACGCAAACCATATATTGGTTAGCTGATGATGAGGAGGAAAGAGGACTGTCTGGTGGGCTGTATCAAGCGAGTTATTAATGTGATAAATGTTAATGGCCAATGCATATTTCAATCATCAGAAGAGGCTAACCAGAAGCCTCTAAATAATACTGATCGATTCTGCATACAGTGGAACACCAAGACCTTCACGTATTTCAATATACACGAAGCACCGCTGCTGAAAAGAGTCGAGAGATTCTTCTAGAATTGTTTATTGAAGATTGCTCACAATAACCAGGTCCATATCATCATGTTGTGTGCTACTAACAATGACTTCTCGTTTTTAAAAGAAATTAATGATGTTACTTAGTAGTTAGGAACAAGAAGATAGAACAAAAATAGCGAAACATTCTTGTACCAATGCGTTATATATTTTTTGTACAAATCGAATAATAATACACCAGAATATTCGGTTATCCGCCCAGGCATTACTTTCGAAAGATATTACTTACATAACTGTACATGTGTTGTATTCCCATTTAATTTGCACATGTGCTACGAACGCGAAAGGTTTAATCCTAGAAGAGAGAAATGGTTGGTGTGGCCATAAAATAAGGCTAAATGAATTTAATAGTCATTAAGACCTTCAACCTTCATCTATTATACAAGTTGGCTTTGTTTTCTTTCTCCTGGTTTCTGCTCCTCTTCACTTCTTCAGTTAGAGGAGAAATGTATTCCGATGTACATATTGGTTGGAACAGGCAGCAAAATAGTATTATGCGTGTATTGAAGTATGCTTTATTGCGTATACTTTATACTGCTAGAAAGCCAGTGTGTTTAAAAAATTTTGTTTCATAACAATTGGTCCCACCAACAGCTCATTCTCCTCCACTACTTCACCGGCCGGTTTGGTACATCCCATTAAACCACAACCCATGTAGCAAATAAGATGGAATCATCACCACAACATATTTATTATATTAAAAATTATTAAATTCCAGCTCATAAAAATATCCCATCTTGGATTTTTTATGAACTATACGGCAGTAAAAATTATAATTGTGACTGAGTGCTAGTGCTGGTATCGCAAATTTCATTGCATAACAGGAGGAATATGCGAGCCTTTCAAGTTTTGAAAAACCATGCATATTAAGTGTGGGTGAGTCGGTTTTGAGCATGATGTGAATCATCACACGATCATCAAATAGAAAGGTACACTTCTAAAAATATAATACTACGCACCTGGCACTTTTTATATCTTTTTAATGCATACTTATTATTCGGTTTCTATAATGTAATGTATAAAAGGCTTAGCAAAATAATCCAGGACTTGAAGCCATAGTGCGGTTTTCCACATTCAATGTTTAAAATACGGTTATATAAGTGCTAGAGAGATCTGTGGTAATAAAGCAGAAATTAATATTGTTGAATGAATGCTTTTTATACATTATTACTTCTATTTTTATAGCTCTTTTGCAAATAGTCACATGAGCTTTGTCCTGAGGCACTGAAACTGTGAATGTCAAAGAGAACATTATGTAATAAGCTGTTGCTACAAAAAAATAATAATGCAGTACAGGTTAAAATTATTCGATAACCTCTTCATATGAATAAAACATGTTCGCAGGTCTCCACGAAAGTGTATACCTATAAAAACACTCAATCATGTTGATCGAGATCACATTTTGCAACTGACTTAGGACTAATTCATTGTCATCAACTGCGTCTGTTCGTGTTTTACCCGAATGGAACGAAATCTATAACAATTCTTTAATACACTGCCTTTCCTGAATAAATCTGTACTGGTTTCCGTTCATTCATAATAGCAAAACTGACATTCATTCGGTTTCAATAAAGAAGCCATTTAGGTTATAAGAAAGTCTACAATCTTCAGAGGAAACTGTATTGAGGTGTGTGAAATATTGAAGTAAAATCGTTCACGTAAACTAGACCTTGAACTTGAAGCTTATGACACAGAAACAGACAGTTTTATCACTCTTCAAAATCATTCGACAAGGAACAGAAAACAAAAATATTGTACACATCGTCGACAGTTTATTTTTTGTGATGGAATGTGTGTATACTTGACAGAGGGTATAATAAAATACTTTTTGTAGGATAGTACGCATGCTATCCTTATAAAAAATTAAGAGAGATGCCTTTTTTCCTTCTTTTGTTTATCATCTCATCCAACTTTCGATTTCCTGGAATCATTAAAAAGGAATGGAAGAAAAAAAGGGAATGATTTTCAGGTCTACTTTATACATGGAAAATAACCAACCAAAATGGACAGACTCTAACTTATAGAATGGGCGGTGCAATAAATCCCTAACCATTGAACCCCTACAAAAAAATCAGCTATAATAAAAATTTCGTTCATTTTAAGAAAAAAAAACGATAGATTACACGAAAAATCTGTCNAAAAAAAAACGATAGATTACACGAAAAATCTGTCCAATATTACAAAAACAAAAAATCAATAAGCATGATAACTGGCCGACAATGGAAAAAGAGAAGAGAATCTTTAAGAAAAAGAATAGTGGCGATATTATGTGGCCTTGATAGTTTGGAAAAGGATTTAGAGTCTTAATCACTTTAAGGGAGCGGTCGATCGATCAAGAAAAATTGAATGAATGTTTCTTTTAGGATCAAATATTTTCCATGAAACATGTTAACTGAAACAGATTCTTTACCATTTCGGTAATTTAAGGGTACTGTATGGTTTTCCCTGCTACATGCATAGATAAAGTACCCCACACAATAAAACATTTTTTTTCTTGGATGCTTTCCTTCTTGATGCAAGGAAAAATAAGAAATTACTTAGAAAAACTGTTTGTGCTGGAGAAGACGTAAGGAGCCAGAAAAATAATAAATAAATATCAAACAGAGAGCAAAAGGTTATGGGCACAACCACTTCTTTGATTATCACACAGTCATCACAATAATATCAGCATTTTGTCCTCCAGCCTTTCTTCAATTTCTTTCCTCTAGTCGGAATATTGAAAAGGTTTTGAGAGTAAAGTGCTGGATGATCGTAGCTGTAAACATTTTATGCAGTGTTGGCATTTGATATGGACGACGGTATGGTACGTATCAATCAAGATTGCCCATCCATCTCAATCGACAATCGTTTTCTCGTGAAGCTGTGATGGGGGGTACTTAGCAAAGGATATTAGTTCGGTCGTGTACACAACAAATGCCGCTACGTTAAGGTCATCTGCCAAACCAATTCTTTTAGGGATATGTGATAAAGTTTACCTACAAAATGTGGTGGAATATGGTGGTAAGACACAGTGCAATACACCTACACAGATTCAGCAACAACAGAAAGAATTGTCCTAGAAAGATAATGTATGCAGCATGACTTTGCACTATGATTATTTCCTCCAGCTTGGGATTGATGAATAAAATGGGTCTTCTTATCAGGATCAGGATACCAATGGGAATTCATGATTTATTGAGAAAAAAAGTGCATGTACCTGGAATGAAGAATAATTCATGGAATGGAAATACGGAAGCACTACTGAAAAAATGTGACTTGGACATGATAAATATTCTTCACTATCAAAATTTGTTCAGTTGTCAATATTGCAATCAAATTGGTGCATAAATTGAAAACGGTAAACAGAATGTGACCTGCATCAAACAAAAAAACTGGACAACCCTCAGCAGCATGTATGTTCTAAGTGTACTCGAAGTGCATCAGTAGAGCATAAATCTATTTCTATGCAGTTATATTACATATTAACCATAATTGCGGATCAGATCACGTCTATCCATCATGCTCGGAGATTTTCCCATAAACTTGTTTTGAAAGGACACCAAGCTGTCAATACACATTCGGGACAAATGATGTCGCCCAATTTCCCCTTAGGCTGTATTCAATTCTTCCTGTAATGCATATGCAATGAAATTTTCATTGGTACAAACAATATGTCATCAGGAAATCTTCCAATTTTCAGTACTAGTTTCTTAAAATTCAAAACACCACGCACATTTTATAACTTCGCAGTGACAGCATAAAGCCCAAACGACTATTAGCAGGAATATCATGTCTCATGACAAAATTGAAATACAAATTAAGAAAAACTCGTATACTTTTAGGCCACAACTGGAAGTATTCTACAGTACAGAGCACAGAGCATTTGGCATTGGTGCATTCCAGCGTAACAAATATAATCCTTTTATGCAATTTATCAAACATATCAATGCACCACCCTCATATAATTTCCCTCTTCCTGTCTGTCGGCGGAATGGAGTCCAGGACAAAGGAATCAAAACCTAAACGCATATTACACCCAAAGGGATGACGGGCCAGATTGTTTCATTAAATAAAAGTCAGAGAAATTTTGATTAATCATCGTAGACGAGAGAAAAAAAAGCCTTTCATTGTCATTATTGAGGTGGTCTTGTTTACAAAAGAGTCAACGAGTTTGAAAATATAGAAAACGCAAATCCAGCCAACATTTTATGTTCTACAAAAGTAAAGGGAACGGACAAAGAGCAAAAAGTGAAGGTGGCAATGATTGAAAAAAATACTTGCGTGCAAGAGATCAACTACTGCTTGATTGAAGCTAAAATTATCATCGGTCCTAATGAGCAGAATAAAGGTACACAAACACAACATGTCTGCTAGAGACAAATATTGGCCGAGACAAGATTGTCCAGTTCATGTGCAACAATATACATAGTACACACTGGAATAGTTGTGTAGTGCATTTAAATGCTGTAGCATGCTTTGTTCTTTGTTTTTTTCTGTTAACATCAAATTATAGTGATCAACCGACAATCGATTTCTGAGAAGTTTGATTCAAAACAATAAAGTGATCCAAATAATAATATTGCCATTAGTTCTTCCGAAATCAGCCTTAAGTCTGTGCGTTCGAACTCTGTTCATTCATTCAAATCTTTGATTCACGACAGATCTGTTGAAACCAGAAAGGTGGTCAGAAGCATCTTATCATAATACAACCTGTTTTCCGATGAACTTCAATCCAGTGTGGCATGTGTGTGGCCTGTCGGTACTCCATGATTAGCCTTGTTTTTTTTTCAAAAGTACCTAACCAAATATTATAAAATTTTCTAGAATGGGAAGGTACTCTGAAGTTTTTGATGTGTCGTAAATGACCTAATTCAAGAAGATAATTTTGCACTAACATGCTACCGTTTTCGCGTCCATATCATGAATGGAGGCTCACACGCAGTGATTCAAGGGATTTTTGAATCCCTTTGTCCTAAAACATAAACGGCATCTCCTCGCGAAGACTTGTGAAAACCCTAATGGACTCTCGCACCGAATTAATCATAAAGCAAACGATAGCTTTGCGGGACACTCCTTTGTTTATCCTCATTCTCCCATTAAAGTTTATTTGACGTCAATAGGATTATATGACTTACATGAAAATTATCTTAATCAAAATAGCCGGGAAAGGAAATGATGACTAATCATACTTTAATTGATCAAGACGTGATCGCTTAGTTTATATGTTTGTTTATACAACCAATGCATCTCATTATGCACTCGTGAAGAGTAAAACTTGCCTTACGTTTTAGTATTTATTGCAATGAATCATAAATGACGACGAAAGTACTTGAGCTATCAAAACATCTTTGTACATCGGAAATTCAACAAGCTCACAAGAATCGCCAGCATCCAACCCTATCTCAAACTAGGCTATCATTATCTTGTCTTAGTGCCGCCACTACATCTTAAACTTGAGCCACGCAAATACACTCGACGATTCGGTTCAGAGGAATACTGATCGTAATCATATTCATTCAGGCGAATCTATGCTATACTGCCACCACCAGAGATACCTGTTCAACGAGTGATTAAACTCTCATACATGGCTCCATCGTTGTCATCTTTGTGTTCGGATGAGGCACACTTCCAAGTAATAAACGTCTAGGTATTTCATGCAGTAAAATGTAAATAGGATTTTTGGCGTTTGATTCTCAGCAACCGAAAGCTTCGTTGAAAATAGCACGGCCTTCCTATATACTTGTCCATGTAATAAAACTGTTGATCATGAATCATGATATCACTCGCATTTTCAACGAGACATGTACGAGGAAACCTTGAGCAAATTTAATTTTGTGTGCTTATCGGGGATTCAAGACTCAAGAAAAAGCTAATTGTCCTGTATCATTTCTATGAATTCGGCATAGTCAAAAATCAAATATGTAATTCATAACTTTTTACGGTAAATATGTAAAATGCGAATAAGTCAAAAGAATGATGTCTGTAGATGCCTCCGCTTGAGTGGCTGACTTGCTAAAACACTGATTATTCGGAATTCATTCCTTTTTTCATTTATATGTTAATGAATCGAAGAATACAAGTATAACTATTTCCTCTATGATACCTCGACAAGTATAATATAAAAATTGAATGATTATCAGCATCAATGGTTTTACTGCATGCTGCTAATATTCCTGGGCATAGATTTTCCAAATTACAGACCTTATCTGAATACTGGCGACTTTTCATTGCTCGCATTAGCAGATTAAACAAGTAGGGATTTGAAGTGATCAAATAGGTATAGGTATATTGCGAAGAATCTGTTTCTTTCTTATGTATTTTATTACTTGTTACTATATTACATTACAAAGAGAATATCAAACATTTTTTATTCGTACGAATAAACTCATTCAAATAATTCGAATAATTCGTACGAATAATTCGTACGACTATCGACAGTAGTAGAAGCACACTTGTTTAATAAAGATCATTTGTATGTGCTAAATTACTTTAATAATAAAAACTTTCATATTTAGCTATTCACAGAGGAGGTTATGGCTCTAAAAAATGAAGGAATTGTGTGCTTCAAAAAAACTTATATCCATCGATTTTTGTGTCAGTTTTGGCTACAGAATTTTCTCTGGTTTACATATTTATCGCATGTAAACATTTTCTTGGTTTCTTTTCCTAAGTAGTCCATCAATCTACATTTTTTGATAGTTTGCAGAAGCTGTGTATATTACATATTATGGTTGGCCTCCAATGGAAAAATGTCATAGCCAAAGCGTAAAGAATCGTAACGAACCTTACGACATAATAAATGATTCTCAGTTGAGCTGCGAATTATCCAAGTAAATATGATAATGATGATAAATGAATAAAAAATTGCTTTAAAAAGTTCAAAGCGTAATGTACCACAACAAAAATATATCAAGTAGCAATAATGATCCTCAAGTATTCTGCCGGAATAAATCACGCACTGCCAGATACAGCGCCTGAAAAGAAACTTTATAATACAATAATAATAATCGTTATGATTTCCTTATGTCTATGTTTTTGAATCGTTCGACAATTTTGACAATTTACATGATTCACCATCATCCTCCGTATGGAAATCGTAAAAAGAATTTGATAAAAACGTACTGGGACGGAATGTGGAATGACTATTATAATGAACATGATTTTCTTTTTGTTGGGAATAAGGAACCGATGAATTTTTGCAGTCATCGGTATTTTATGCACAGTCTCATCCTCGTTTGATAAATGTCTACAAAATAATTTTAAGCGAGAATGATAACATGTTTAAGAACCACGAAAGTATAATACAACGTGTAAAAGTCAAATAAATTAAAGTTGCGGTGTAGCAAGGAGCGTACCAGCGGTGAAAGAAATGCGAGTTGAGCGGATAAACGATGACAGTTCTACTTACACTTTTATAAAGTGAAACACTTCTTTTTTTGGCTGCGATTCAATAGTAATCATATCAAGTATCTTGCTCTTTCATCTTGTCTTCATGTAGTTCATGGAA
Source organism: Akabosia matsudoensis (assembly GCA_019593645.1). NCBI lineage: Eukaryota > Metazoa > Arthropoda > Collembola > Entomobryomorpha > Paronellidae > Akabosia > Akabosia matsudoensis. The sequence goes on from VICI01000668.1 coordinate 17,883, forward strand.
TTAATTGATTAGGTCGAGGAGCCGTGATTCATGAGGGATTTTAAAGAAAAACAAGAAACATTAACAATCATGTGATAACAACATCAATCTGTTGTACTACATGCTGGATTACACTTTTAACATCACTTTTGAACTTGGAAAATAGAGGCGAGGTGTAAAATTTGGAGTGATAACAATGTGGCGTGGCAAGAGAGACCGTACTAGGGATGAAATCGCGTCATACATGTACTTGAAAACACTAAAAGTCTGAACAAAATAGTTCGATAAGAATTATCATGATTTTGAACATCTTGAATAAAAATATTGATTTTTTAATTTCCATCTGCTCTTTTCTCTAAAGCAAACATTTAAAATTGCACAATAAAAAAACAGCAGGTCAAATATCAAGCCAAAATTAACGTTCCCTTTATAAAAAAAACATGCAATATTCAACTGGAGGAGAGAAAGATGGCTTTCATATGACACGCGTAATTTTGGAAGGCAAGCTGATTATCTTTCATGAAACATCTCGTATCTCTCTCAATTTCACAGTAGTCAAATGCGACGGGCGTCTTGATATGATCATGATCACATTTGATTAATTCCTTGAATATGGTGTGATATGACTAACCTTGACGAGTCTACCGCCAAGCTGAGAGAACCACGTTTCAGGCGACGCGCAACTTTACTAGTGAAGACGAAAACGTGAGGGAAATTACAGTTTCCGTCACCTCTCCTAGAAGCATCTATTTTCTTCGAATGAAAAATGGCTTCAATAGTAACGCACATGTCTTGTACCGAGTAATTCTTCATTCACATTTTATACAGGATCAAAATAATGGGTAACACGTTGAGTAATACTTCAACACGCAGCTAGCCTGCGAGCAGAGAATCATCCGTTTCAATTCTCTTCTTTATGTCTTATAATTTTTCCTTCTCGTTGGGTTCGTCAGAGACAGGTTAACAAGTATTACATATGCCGACAAGATGCGCCTTGTATAAAAATATTTAATGAAAACTTCACAGTATTGTGTAATCTTAATGTACATCTAATCCCATTTCTGTCTTCAACAGAATTCTTTCCTGCATGTTATATGAAACGTGAATTATTATGATTCTGTGCGATAAGTCAAACGTAATTCTGTATGATTCATTTTAATAAAAACTAATGGTTTTCATTGCTCAAGCTCAGCTTGTTCACAGTGAATTAGTGAAGCTAGGTATTTATACTATACTACGCACTTCGGGATTACCAAAATACTCAAAGCACATTTGGAGTGGCATGTAGAACCATTTGTACCACTCAAGATTAAAAACTGGTGAGGACGATTATATGAAAGTGTTAATTAATTTGCACTATGATTACCCCTTCTCTTTAGCATATGAAAATAAAACTTTTTTAATGCATTCACACTTTCGTTTTGCCTCAGTTTTATCTGCATGTTCTTCTTTAACATTATCTTTTGCGTAATACCAGAGGAGCATTGTGGCAATGCATGCACGCTAACTTGATAGGAAAAAAAGAGAATGCTGAGCAGAGCGTATGATCTTTGATCTAACACCGGATACAAAGTTAGCAGAAAAAGAGAAAAAAAGATATCATCCGCTTACCACCACTGATCCTTCATTGTCACTCTCGTGGGTGTCCATTCCTGTAGGGTAACAGGGAACCGGTTCTTGATTTTTCTTCCGAATTTTGGCTACTTTACTGGGCTAAAACACCCGTCAAAATCCGTAAAAATATGAAATAACAAAAACTTTTATGGAAACACAACGTTTGATTAGGATCACGTTGTGTTTGATTGGCTTTGCAACAGCCTCAGCTCAATTCATGTAAAAACAAAAGTGTTGCGTCCAACTGTTCACAGACAACTTTTTATTGCATTAACATCAGTTGTTGTCCACTCGCTGGTATTGTCGACTTCACGCGAAAATAAAATCCCGTAAAACCAAGCGAACTTTGAACTTTTTAAAAGGTCAACTTTAATCAACACCAAGATTACAATATTTTCACTAATCTCAGGTAAACATCATGAATGATGAAAGTCAGATCCAACTGGCATCCAAAAGGCTCATGTAGTCTACTGATGTAAAAGTTGATTCACTTCTATAAATGTCAGCTATCAGCTTCCGTATTTGCATGTATCCAACGGAACTTGTTTCGGGGTATTCTGATATCCATATGCACACAAAGATCAAACTTTTTTATGCAAACCGATCTTGTACTTCACACTGTTTCCTGATCATCATTAGCTTTCAAAGGACACTATCTGAATAGTATTGTTGCAAACTTTTATGTGCAAATGTATTTTGTTTTGCATACTCTGTTATTCTTTCACTTGGTGGTATTCATACAAGCGCTCTCCTCGTGTTCAACAAAACTTGGTCTTCCGATCAATCCAAGGAACTGAATGAAACCATTGAGAAATTTAAAATAAAACTTAATATATTTGACAAATGTCCTGTATTTGCTCTGAATCGCGTGTCCAAGCTATCCTTTTCTTGTCTCTTGCTGAAAAGCACGGAGGAGAACAAAGTGCTGTCGTTGTTCTGGTAAAAGGTAAATAACAATATTCTCTACCGAGCATAAAAATATTTGGTGTGTGTACTTGACCGAGGTAGGAGTACAAATGTGGACAGAAAACTTAGAGGATAGCACTAATCCCTACGAAAATCCCTAAGTTTCAAGTATGTTTTCTACATACAGACAGAGTCATAGAAGCAAACATCATCTCTGTGATGAGCGCTCAGGAATATTACGAGTTGAATAGCACGTAAACATTAGGGCATGGCAGAGCCTCATCATCAACTTGTGAAGTTTTTTTGGTGAAGGAGCATGAACAAAGCCGTTCTCTGTAATCATCCATTATTGTGGTGGCATGTATCCACGTACCTTCTCTTGTATAACCATATCTAGACGATATTATTAATGAGAATGACGGAGGATCTGGTGACTAGCAATGTATAAGCTGGATAGAAAGCTTTCAAAACAAGCGAACCAGCCCTGTGTGTGAAAAGGTAACGCTGCTGGGAAGGAAGAGACGAGAGCCAAGGGTAAAAACTGTGTTATTGTTTGGCGTGAATGGCAACAATATGTGAGAGTCTGGCTGTAATACTCACTGTCGAGGAGCTTGTGTTAAGGTTTCGCCAGCGGACTAGGGAAAAAAGGTATGCTGTTCTCAAGTTACGTGAACAGGAAGGGGCATACTGAGATCTTGCACTTGTCACTAGAGATTTTTTTCTCTCTTTTTGACTTCGTAAAAAAGGGAAGAAAAGAAACCGTCAACAGTGGATTGATTGTTTAGCACAACTGTTATGCATGTATTGTTGAGAAAACAATGAAAATCGTTCTTTAACTTCATAAAATGGAATACAAGCTTTTTTGTCAGTTTCGGGGACGAAAACGTTGATGAGAAAAAAGAAAGATGTTCGCTGACAAATGATAAATATATCAAGGGTGGTGGTCACTTAATAGGTTGGCTCATTAGATGCAAAAAGAATCAATGATTTCCAGACAGCAGGCAGAATGGCGACACGTATTTAGAAAGTGACGGAAAATAGCATTCTAAAGAGTGATCATTGATCTGACATTAGATACAAAAAAGGTTTTTGAGTCTTCTAATGGTAGATCACGCGTAGGTCAAGAATGTCAATCTAAAGTAGTAAGCCACGCTTTTGTAAATTTTCTCAATTGTTGCCCTTGAAAAAGACTGAAGAATTGAGTCGAAACGTTGGGAAATAAAACAACTTGTGCTAAACACTCGTGGACCTTCCTCCTTACTCTAACTATAAAGTAGTAATCAGAAACAAAATAAGAATGTTATTGCTATTTTCATGGATTAGGTTTATATATGGGGAGAAAACAACAGGAAAGACGGTAAAACTTCATTCTGCTGAATTGTACATCTAAAAATATAATCACAATGAAATTTTTTAACGTATTTTCTTGAGGCTACCAAAACTTGAGCTGTACAAGAATGTAAAAGCAAAATTTCCTGTTGATTTGTCACCTAAACTTTCGCCTTAGTGTCTCAACGACAAACCCTGTACTGCTTGTGAGAGCAGGCTGGTCTATAAAAAATAGGTGGTTGTTTTATAGTAATCTGTATGAAAGAACTGGACATGGCAGAAGCAGAACGCATGTGGTGACCAAGGACATGAGCATTGAGCTCTGCGGTATTTTTTTTTTTTTGATACTCACAATGGAGCACACAGCCCAGTTGGGATGATGATAGTGAGAGTCAACTGTATCGTTTATAGTGAGTGTATCATTTGATATGACGATAAAATTTTCTCCAGCTACGCCCAGAATCATTTTCATTGGGTTGCTCTCAGAAAGGAGGAACTTGGCGTGTACTATGTATCTCTACTATAAAACTTGCTCTTATTGATGCTTTTTCGAGATGCAACCCTTTCTTTTTATTCAATTTTTGATAAAACACTCTCTACCACCACTGGCTAAATCTCTGCTTCAGAATTTTGATATAAAAAAGGGTTGCGTGTGGATGAATAGCAGAGGTTGGGAATGGATACCTTTCTTTAGCTGCTCTGGCGCAGGTTTTTTGTAGATGTTGATTGTAATCATACACACACTTCTCTTTAGTAATGTTTGGCATTTGTTTTGGTATTGATGTGTTCTTTCACCAAACTTGCTACTTATGAAATTCCACTACCTGTCCTGTGGATTTCAATGTAAACTTATGGGGCGAAGAAAGAAAGTCGTGTTTGAAAAGGAAAAGGTATTAAATTCCTTACGTGTCCTCTAATATGCGTCTTGATTTCACGATATCAATTACAGCTAATTTTCAAAATAACTCTATCCCCACTCGTTACAATTGCAATGAGCCTTATAAAGTTTTTTCGAAATTGTATTTCAACATCTAAGAATAGTTTGATTTTATATATTTTGCAGTGAAAGTAGTCAATTTTTATCAATTCATCATCAATTCATCTTAAAAAATATGAAGTTTTTGCTCTTGCAAGTATAAACAAAAAAATCTAAATTAATATCGATCGAGCGTTCCATCTCGTTTACATGCAATTGGAAGATAGGGTAAACTTAAATTCCTGGTGTAGGGATAACGTTTTCCAATCAGATGACTGTCAAGTTCCTAATAAAAATTTTCCTTAGAATATTACTTGATCGTTACTTTTTTTTACATCCACATCCCAGTCTTAGGCTGAAATGCATGATGCCTTCTAATCTTTACTGCAACTGCACACACAGATCAACGAGCATTATTCCATTTTCCTTGTTGTATTCCAGAAACTGTCAATGCGATACACTCGTGCCCTCTCTGCACTAAATTCACACACCATTATGGACGAAACAAATGGACATCGAGTTCCCCGTCACCTAGAGGTCTCACAAATAAGGTTAGCATGAAAAGGGTTTTGTTGATGTTCACTGTTCACGTCATGATACGAGAAAAAGTAAAACAGTTAAACTTTTCCGGTACTGTAGTATGGAGTCTGAATAATAAAAATTAAGAAAAAATATGCATTCTAACAAATGATAAAGAATACTTTTTTGGATTTTATTTTACATTCTCATTTTATTTCGTTTTATTATTTAAAATGTAGAGACATAAATGTCTTAAGTATTTATTTTTAAAATGACATCCAAACTTGGCGTGTACGATTTCTCTTTAAAAAGCTGTTTAAAACAACACAGCATCTGAATTTCAATTTATTTAAAAAATGCAATCAAATAGTGGAACGCATTAAACGATCGGATTCCTGGATTTATCTTCTGATCGTACAAGCTCATACTTTGACGAACTCGAAATGGACAAAATTCATGCAATCTAAACTATTATAAATAGAAAGTTTAAAACTATTATACACCATATAAGTAATATTAAAAGTAAATGCGTCCATCATAGTAATCAAGCTCATCTGATCGACAGATTTTCAGTACATGCAACATGGCCTAATTTTGTTTAAAGTACACAAGTTCAAGAGCGTAACGACACTTTACTAAAAATCAAGTTGCAAATCTTGCAGTTAAACGTGTTCACCAATTCACCACCACTAATCATATTATAAAAATTTTACGCGATGCCATATTTGAATATATGTACGTAAGGATGTAAAATAGATAAAACAGTTAACGACCCCATCTCCCTCCACATAGACAGATACGTTCACAATTAGATGAATACTTTTGACATCTTGGCTTCAGTTCGTTGGAAAAAACGACGTAATCGTGGCAATCACACTTTAAAGGTTTCTTTCAATACTCGTTGCTTCCATGATCCCTCTCTAAGCTCTGGGACAAGACTTGCTTGACTCAATCGTTTTCCAGTGTACTTCTTGCACACAGCCTAGAAAGCATAACAGTTTTTAGCTACAGCTTTGTTTCAACTAATTTATGCTTTATTTTAAAGAATCGTTAAAATGAATTGATTTGATACCTTCAATTTATTTGTTTCGTCGTGAGCTCTGGAGAGAACGCCAGCAAGGGTTGAAATCAGTGGCTTAATGGCATCAAGTGAATACCTTGTATAATGTTGAAGCGTTGGTGACCACACTTCCACCAAACTCTTGTGCTCAAGGATTCTATATTGGAAACCAGATTGGATTAAAAATCTAGGACTACTACCTCCACTTTTCAATTTCCCAATGATTACAGAGGTTAGAGACTTACAAAAGAGCCAATGCCAGAGAGCCCGCAGCTTGTTCAGATGGAAGTAAATGACATGCACCGTAATCAACTATACTCAATTCCATTATGTACTTCGCCATGGAATGAATAGCCATCGTCGCCTGTTTGGACATTTGAAAGAAAACCCAAATATATGAATTGACCTCGGGCCAAATCGAAAAGATGTACCCTACTTACTCTTAAACTAACGCATTAAGTACTTACTTTACTTACATTAGCGGCTTTGGAAAAGCGTCTAAGAAATAAAACTGCTGGAGGAAATCCCAAGTCGAAATTCAATGTAGTCAACATGTCCTGTTCCATCTTTATCACATCAGCGACAGAAAACGCATTGTCACTTACAGCAGCAAAATCTTGAACCGCTGGTGTGCAAACTTCCTCATACTTTGCTGCCAAATACATAGCGGTGACACCAACAAGCTGAAGTTGCTTTCGTGTAATACTGCGATCGGCCTAAACATCATAATACGTAAAACATCATAACAATTGCTTCCCGGTTTGAAACCCAAGAACTCGTATTCAAATTGAATGACTGATGACTGACCTGCAAGTAGCGATCCAAAATCTTCGATGCCAAATACAGAGTTTCTGGCATGAAGCCGAATTGAGTGTGAACTTCAACCAGCCAGTCCAACAAAACCCCACGCATGCGAGAGTTGACTGAGCGTCCTTCCAAGTAGCGAATACGAATGGGATACTTTTTCTGAAACAACCAGGGTTCATTTTAGTAACGTAAAAACGTGTAAATTATCGTAGTAGCTTTAAACTATTTTGGCCGCTATCTGAACTACCTCTTGTGCAATCACGTAGTCGAAGATGTCTCGGATGTATTCTTGAACCAACAGGGGATTGGACTCATCCACGTCAATGTCAATCACTCCCAGTCTATCAGTGGTATGTGCTTCCACAGGAGGTTCCATCACAAGCTTCGGGTTGTACTCGTTTTCTGCTTCCTCTTGAGAGACGGCTTCAACTTTCGCCACATTTTCTTTGTCACTCTCAGTTACTTGGGATGCCTTCAATTCAGTCTTTGTTTGAGCCTCCTTTGCTGCCTCTACTGCTTTAGCTTGTGTGACTTTGTTCCTCAGTGTCTGCGAAATGTTATTTTTAGTATTGGACAAGCCTGCTTCCTTTTTCACTCCGGAGGATGGTTTAGACTGCGAGTTTTCCCCTGTTTTTGGCACGGATTTGACGATGGCGCGTGGAGGTCGTGCTAAGGGTGCAGGAAATTCGCTAGCCCCAACTGTAGGCTTTTTTGTGATGCCATTATTTAAGCCAAGGGCTTTTCCACCCACGGCAGCAGGGTTCTTTTTCAGTCGATTCCCGATATCCCCTAAGGCGTCCCTGGTGCGCTGCATGATATTTTTTGATTTTTGGTCTGGAAATCCGGCCTTACCCCTACTGACCGCTTCAGCGTTGTCGGATCCAAGGCTGGATAGACTGGAAATCTAACAAAATTACAATTCAGTTATACGGAGTTATTGATTATAAAACCTTCTATGGATACGAAAAATTGAAAATGATTGAATTTACCGACGAGGACGAGTTGGTTCGCATAAAGGTCGACATTTTGATCTTTCAAGAGTGTTTCCAAATTTCGGAACTGTTCGAGAAAAACAATTAAGCAAGGTATTGAATTTCAATTTAGTCAAATCCGCTTTGTAACGGTAGACTTGTAGAAGCCTAACCGCAGACCTGTCGTGTAGTGCAGCAAAAACAACTATATCTGGGTTCCACCATAAAAACGTAAAACGTTATGAAGACGTAAATGTATCTCTCTAGGGCGTAAGCTTTGTCTAAAAAATGGTTTCACATTGGGGGATAACAACAACAATGAAGCTACCGAAGGAAAGAATCCTATGAGCGCCACTTATCCATGGAAATGCTAGTCACTATAGACAGGCACGTAAGAAAGTTTCATACACGGTCCATGCAAATTGGGTAAGAAGACCACTTTAGCCAATTTCAATCTTCAACGGGACAGAGCACCTACCTTGCTTTATCTACACATTATTCTCCTGTCTAGTTCCAACACAAAACAACATGTCCAAACCCTTGAACCTAAACCTATCGAAATAGACCTTAACCACCACTGACAGCCCAAAAGTCATACTTGACCAAGTAGTTCACACAAGTTAAAAAGTCGCAAAGATATCGTCACTAACAAACTAGGAATACACAGAACCCCTCATGTTTAAACAATTTCTTATTTTAATTACCTGTAATCCACTGGCACCGTAAATCCAATCAATAACGGTATAAAATTGTAATATTCGCAATACTAAGTTGTTTTGTCTAAATCATTAAGATTTTTTAAAATATGTCCGTAGTCCTCTGTACACCTGCAGAAATGATAAACAAATACATCAGTTCAATCATTCCAGTTTATCAGCAAATTCTAGAATTTCACGCTCCGGCGTTAACCAAGCTCTTCTTCAAATTAATTGCTCATTCTTACCTTATTTTCCATCCAAAAAAAATAACCCTTACGACTTTACGTTTCAAATCACAACTTAACTATCGATAATGCATTGTCCTGTCGATTAAAATACCAGCCCGCACCGTTACAATTTCCCTAAATAAACTTCCCTAGCTATAAATTCATACTAATTTAAATTCAACAGTCTCCCTACCCAACATTCTCAAACTAACGTCGTTTTTTTTTCTCTGACTTTCTTGTTTCATATGCTAATCCTCAAAGTTACTAACTAACAGTCCAGAGAAAAAAAAACTGGGTTCCCCTAAAGTTAGAAGACGAAAAAATGTGCAGCAGTACCAGATGCAGATAGCAATAATAGCGATCCAATTTTTTGACCGTTACAACAAAGTGCCCCATTCAATTTTTGTATGCACCTTTTTCCCCCATATACAATATAAAAGCCAGCAAGCTGTAAAGGGGAATAGGATACCGATACCACCTCAATGAGCAACCAATACTCAACAAGTCTTCGCTATCTTTAATATAAAAGATACCTAGGGATACAAAAATTCCCTTCACCATTTTCATACCAAGGCAGAGCTACAAAAACATGTTAAGCCCACCACGGCTGAAGGTTTGTGACGAGGATTTTGTAATGTTCAGATACTGACGAGTATCACTCACATTCCCCAGCATGGTTTTTAATGCTAAGACTGCATCATACAAAGAGAGATGCTTTTTTGCACTACTGTGCGTTACCGATACGCTTGTTATACAATCTGTTTCATAGAGAAAGATGTTAAGTCTGACTGAAGAAGGCAAGACCATTTTGCGACTGGTACAGCAAGCATGGCTTTGGCATGAGGAGGACGAGGATTTTATGTTGTTGTTTTTTGTCTTTTTTGTATGGGAGAACCGCATAAAAATTGGATGGATGGAAGTTTTTTTTTATATATTTGGCTAACCAGACCTATAACAATGAGGTATACATTGATGTGTAAGTAATTTATGTGATCGCGTAAGAAAAAGAAACATGGGTGTTTTTTTGAGGTGCATTATAGCGTACATATGATGCGTTCGTAGAGATTTGCGGATCTAGACAGGGATATTATTGTATAGGCTCGTCATATGGAAATAATTCATGGTAAATAATAATTCTTAGAAAAACGCTATGTAAAATGCTGTCAGTCAACAGGCTGTCAAGCTGACTTTTATTTTTATGGCTTATCAAGTTAAGGACTTTTGGTGGCATGTGTAAAACAACAAGATAAAAAAAGTGGGTGGATAGGTAAAATGTACAAAAAAACAGTATACGAGTGGTTGTAGTTGTTGTTTGTTTGGACTGAAAATGTAACATATAGTCAGTCTGTTGTGGCTAGCAAGGTATTCTTTTAAAGTTTTAAAGGTGAACAAAGAGAAGAAGATTGTTAAGAATGCAAGTTAGACTGGAATGGAGTGACTGACAAAATTAGAATGAACTCTTTGTGACAACTGGAGAAAGTAATACGGATACGAGTATCAGCCAAAAGTTTACGAAGCATGTTACAAGATTCATGAAAGAAGCTTTATAAAAAATAAAAGAAAATGCTACACAGTTAAAAGTGTGCAAGAAAAGGAAAGTATACTTTTGTGCGAGCCAAAATATTTAAATGAACACTGATAATTGACCGGGTGGAACTGGGCAAGGTACATGAGTTTGGTGAGCGGTTTATAAATATGCAATCAAAATGTGAATAGAGACAAAAGGCTGGAAGAGTGAAAGCCACCTTGTTGGTGGTGCAACTACAAATGTAAATGTGATGAACTATGAAAAATAGTGATAAAGTTGCAAGAGTTGTTTCATGACACATGATTAAGGTAATTTCTTGCTCAATTGCAATACAAAACAGTCTTTCTTTATAACTTTTTCTTTCAATTTATGCATTTTGCGGGATATTTTAGACATGATTTCCACATTCATCTATAAAACGGCATTTATTGCTTTAACTTGATTTTGTAGAGAATAAATACAAGATAAATTATGCATAATATGACGTAAAATTGATTTGAGACTAGGGTCTGGTGGCTTCATTTAACATAAAAAAGGCATAAACCCACCTAAAGTAACTCATTCTAAACTATTACGCAAAACAACCTCGGGTTTTTAAGTTTTTTGTACACGTTTCATTCAGTTCAAAAGCATAGTTGAATGGTCGTCTTGTTAGTATTAAAAATCAAACTTGAATCAATAAAATTGGCAAAGAAAGTGCGCCATGGAATACAAGAAATTGTTGAATTGTAGTCTCTGCTGTTAGACAACTGTGGATTCATCTTTCTCTGAGGAAATGATGGAAACCTCATGAAGAGCGTTAGAGTGGCATAAGGCAGTTTCCTCATCGCTGTCTGCAGTGTTCCATTTCTTCTTGGACAAACGCCTTATATAGGGAACGGATAATGACGCAGTGCTCTTGTCGTCATTCAGTGCTAACGATGCAGGAGTTGGTGTTGGTTGAGTTGTGGAGGATTTACTGCTAGGCTTGGCTGGACTGCGTATACTGCTTTTAGGCTGCAGAGTTATAACTCTACAAAAGAAAATCAGAATTTGCATTAATATTTTGAAATCTCGATTTTTTAAATAATAAAAACCACAAAAAAAGTATTGGTTTTCTTACGCGCTACGAAGTTGTTTAAGTAAAAGTGTAAATGCTTTGTATTCCTCGTCTCCAAATGGTTTGGGGTTGTAACGTGCAGCTTCGTAGAGATCACAAAACTGATGGACTACTCTCGGATCGACGTGTGGTGTCAGAATAATAATGAAGTAAGATCGCAAGCTTTCAAAAGAGTGCCTCTTGCCCAATTTCCTTTTTACCATGCTGATTTCTGATAAGGACAAAGGAAACCAATAATATCGTGTTAGAGTTTAAAAATCATGGAAAAATTTTAACGTGGGTATGATGAAACTCGACAAAAGTCGTCGTTTAGTTTCAAGCATCTTTGAATTTGCAGCTCCCTTAATATTCCAAGAAGATACATTGTATGTGCAACTTTGTCCGTAGTTGACTATAAAAATCTGGCTATTTAAAAAAAAAGGAGAAGTGTAAATTACCTAGATTCTTGGCATCGTCAACTGATTTCATTCGGTAGTAGTGGCAAGGTTTGGTAAGATCGCAAGCTTTCAAAAGAGTGCCTCTTGCCCAATTTCCTTTTTACCATGCTGATTTCTGATAAGGACAAAGGAAACCAATAATATCGTGTTAGAGTTTTAAAATCATGGAAAAATTTGAACGTGGGTATGGCGAAACTCGACAAAAGTCGTCGTTTAGTTTCACGCATCTTTGAATTTGCAGCTCCCTTAATATTCCAAGAAGACACATTGTATGTGCAACTTTGTCCGTAGTTGACGATAAAAATCTGGATATTTAAAAAAAGGAGAAGTGTAAATTACCTAGATTCTTGGCATCGTCAACTGATTTCATTCGGTAGTAGTGGCAAGGTTTGGTAGCCCCTTCCTGTGAGTATTTTTGATCGACATCATCTCTAAGGACGTGCGGTTCATAGACAATCTTTGGCAATGCTTCAATTCTTCGAAGTATTTCCCTTCTCAGAGACTTCCAGGTACAAAGAGAAAATTTAATTAGGAAAGCATTGCACACGCAAAAAGCACACACATTTCAAAGATTGGTTGGAAAAAGTACCTTCTTGGCATCCAAGCCAATAGGTGCATGGGGTCCCCGGTGGGACCGTAAAGTGAACCGCATTATTTGTCGCTTTGCGAATATGAAGAGGAGCCAAAAGAGTAGAAATCCTCCAGCGATGATCAATATCACAGTGACACCGCTCAACTGCTGAGCCATTCTGCTAATAGTGCCGATCTCCGTTGCTGGCTGTGCTTGAACCGTCATATTTTTATTCGAATTTTGGAAATTTAATCTAAAACGCATAAACCAGAAAACGTTAATCTTTTATAAGAATATTTGTTCCTATTTTTCAGATACACGCTGATGGACTCCAACAGCGTGGTCGTCACGCTATACAAAGGCTACAGGAAGTTTGAGGTACCCGTAACAGAAAATCTTACAGCCGAGGAAGTATGCAAAGCAGTTGCCAAGTTTTTAAAGTTTCGACCAATTAGCGTCACACTCTTCAGCTTGTGTTCAAACAAATCGTGTGGACTTTGGCTGCCTCCTTGCTTCAGATTCGATGGATCTCAAGGATACCAAGTGGAGTTTAGGCTACGGTTTAAGATCCCCGCGTTTACAGATCTCAGTCGACAGGACCCGAATGCCTTTGACTACATTTATCATCAAATTCGCCATGACATGCTGCAAGGGGATATCTGTGAGATTCTCCAAGAGAATCGCAAGTCAGAGGCTCTGGGGCTTTGTGTCACCGACATGCTAAGAACAGTACTGGAAGATGACGTCTCTCAAGAAAACATTGAAAAGAACTATAGACAATACATCCCTAAAGCAATTTATAAACACAACCCCAGCTTCCTTTTGAAGAGAAAAATCCATGAAAATTTATCACGATTAGTAAGCCAAGCGCTGGAGTATCATACCAATACGAGATTCATTAAGGAACAGTATATCAGTCATCTTGAGGAAATTGCACCAAGCTATTTGTCCGAAGAATTTCATGCCATGACATTTAGGCGAGATGAGTATCCAGCGACAATCAGAGTCGATCCTTATCACAGCGAGAACCCTGGTGTTTCAATGACATACATTGGAAAAACGAATGTAGGTTGTCCAACCGCCTACATTTTTTGACGAGAAAATAATACATCTATGATTTTCTCTGACGTAACAGGAAACTAAAATTGCCTTGTCCTATTTTTTTCAGTGGGAACACTTATGCAGCATTGAAGACCTATGTTTTATTTCAATGCGGGAGGATTGCACAGCGGAAATTTCACGGAAAAACGGAATCCCTATTTGCTTCAAATTCAAATCCCTTGAGCAAGTCCATTCCTTCGTTTCCTTGCTCGACGGCTACTATCGGCTGACAGAAAAGTGGACATTCAATTTATGTAAAGACCTTCCCTGTCCGTCTTTAGAGAAACTGAGATTTTTAAAATGCCACGGTCCAGTAGGGTAAGTTTAGAAAATCAGGAAGGACAGCGTAGCGTCCAATGGGGTCTGATGGCAAGCTTCAATAATCGCTTCTTTTTTTACAGTGAAAAATTTGCCCATCAGAAATTGACAACCCATCCAAACAGCGGAATAGGATCTTTCACTTTACGACTAAGTTCTGTTGTGTTCGATGAGTATTGTATAGACTACATTGCCTCCAACAAGTAAGTTTTTTTCCGATGAAATAAAAACTAAATTCAGTTCAGCATGTGACTTGAAAGTTTCCGGTCATATTTTAGGCAACGACCGCACACAAAAATTGCACACGTTAATGGAGACGGAAAGTATAAAATGGACTTGATTAGCAAAGAATTCGATACAATATCCGAGCTTATTTCACATTTTCTCACTAAAAAGGACCCGGATTTTCCTATTCAAGAATGTCTACCTCCTTCCGAATATGGTAAGAAAGAAACTGTCGTTTGAACGATTCCTAGAAAAGGGTTTGTCATGTTTGAT
>VICI01000669.1:0-32511 GCA_019593645.1 Akabosia matsudoensis
AAGTGAGTTGCCGCATATTATATGGCCCACTTTCTCGAAAGATAGTGCGAAAGACTACAACAGAGAATTGGAAGTTCTTCCGTGTTCGACGTTTAGTTATAAATTGATATTTTTACTTCGTATTTTATGCATTAAAATAAGAATCGAACGACTTTTCGCGTCTACACTTCGTTCATCAAACTTCCCTTCTATCATGAAAATGGGAAATTTCCCGATATTGTACCCAAGCAGGTAATGTTTTGCATATAATTCTTAAGAAAGGTTTTTAATCTCCAAACACATTAAGTCATCCAAAAGGGAACACAAAGAGAACGTTGCCTTCAACTATTGGGTCCTGTTCCAAATACTTACGAAGTTGTATGGGTAGAGCTGCCACAACATTTGTATCTAGCCTGGTCGTTGTGGAATCAAATAACAAACAAGGGCTTCGCAGTACCTTGGCTGTACCTTGATTGGTATCCTGAAAGGAAAATCTTACACTGAAAGTAAAAATATGAAAGTCATGAACTTTTTTTCACTTTTTTCTTGAAAGTAGGATATTGCCAAGAGCACAAAAATCTTTTTAATGAACACCAGATCCTGATCCGCAAGGTCTCACGTATGACAATTTTTACCCAAAGGACGTAGGCCTTTGTATCGTTAAAAAAATTATTACCATCCGAATGTTTGCAGTTGTTATCTATGCCCATCATGGTGTTGGCACTATTCGATTGTCCAAATCGAAATGAGAGGCGGTGTAAATAATGTATTTGAAAGAATTATCAAAGATATTATATGTAAGACCAATTAAAATGTAGTCTGACCTTTAGTGTGGCGTCTGCAAAAATTACATTTTTCTAAACGTCGTTTCACCCCCAAAGAATCCTTGGCACTAAAGATCAAACAATGAAAATGTTGTAAAATGATCAAGAGTAAATCATAAATATTTCTACTATGTATAGCCAATTGACAAAACTCCTCCTTTAATTTATCAATGCTCAAGGGCTGTCGTTAAAATAACCATCATCATACCATCAAGGTAAATTAAAAGTAAGCCTGTGCATAGGTACGCTCGGAGAGTAATGACAAGAATTCTTCTTTGAAAACTAGATACGAAGGGAGAAAGAAAGTTGAAAGAGACACATTTGAGAGGAAGAAAGGCGGATGTCGAAAGAACCAAGTAAACTCCTAATTATGCTTTAGAGTAGATGATCGTCGAAGTTGGATGGATTTTGCGAGCTAACTCTACACGTAGGTCGTATCCAAGGCACATCTACTCGTGTAATGCTGAGCCAAGGTGATTTTTAAAATGAAAATGTTCCAAAAGCGTACATCCTTGCAAACTGTATAGCAATGGAACAGATCAGGGACGCAGAGGGAGAAAATCTTGAGAATACGTTTGTACTTTCATTTATTAAATGCAATATATATACTGGTTGAGAATGTGAAGAGGGAAAACGTACACACATTCATCTTGGCGTAAGTACACAAGGAAGACGGTTGTTTTTCGATGAGGAGGAGACAGTTGAAACAAATGTGCAAAGTGAATGAGACCAAGAAAACAACTTTTTGCTTGAGTTTTCCACGCTAACTCAATTAAAAGTAAAATGGAAAATGGCTGTTTGTTGTTGCTGAAACAGTGGTGCACAAGCAAAAATGGAATTCCCTGATACTAAAAAAAGCTAATGTGTGTATGCGTGAAAAAGGGAAAGGAAATGAAATTGTTAGAGTGAGCTCTTCACTGAGGCAAAATAAGCGACCATTATTTTTTTCACTGACTAAATGTTTTTTCGCAGACAACTGCTGTAAAACGGTTAATGATGGTTACAAAAGAACATAGAGAGAAGAGCATTGAAGAAGTGATTAGTTGAGTTAGCATCATTTTATTTTTATTTTTTTTACTTAACACATAATTCTAATAGAAAAAAAAGTTCATGTAATTTTCATTGTGCTCGACTAAAGCTAGTAAGATTAGTAAGCTCGTATCTAAATTATACCGTGTAGGCATGCATACTATTATTTTTAGTGGAAGGGAAGACAAGTTGGCAAAGTCGTATTTACCATAAGTATGGATGAAATGACGTTAATGGCGTTTGGTGTGAAAGGGGGTATGAAAACGGGGAAACGTTCTAATGAAATAAACTGAATCCCTCACGAGGTAATCCATTATGTGCTATTTGGAGAGATCGAAGAGAGAGTCACAGAGAAAGAAGTGTTAGAGAGTTTTATTCTCTGTAGGTGTACTCTTTTGTTGCAATGTGGGTAATTATTATCGTTAAGCAAGAGTTTTCAATGTTTGATTTTCAATCCCAGGACAGCCTCGATTTGCTACATTGAACATTGGATTCTACGCTACCCGTTACATATTTATACAGAAAGCCCTTAGCTCACCATTTACAAAATTCTATTTGAGTAATATATACAAACGGAAAGGATCTAAACGTGTAGTTGTTACGAAAATGTTCAAAAAAAATACCACAGTTCACTGGAATGTCCTAGAAATGGCTTTAGCTTTAGTCTCTTTGGTCGCCATTATGCAATACATTACATACATAGTTATTAGAGTATAATATGCTTCAAAGGTAAAAAATTCAAAATAACTTGTGTTATGATTGCCTAAATAACTAGTGATCATTCATAATATAGCTGGTTGATGGGTGCTTTTACTTTGAGATTGCATCGTGAACGTATGGATATAATGCATAACAAATTTAACTGCCTTACTGAAAACTTCACCATGCTAGCCTGGTTGCATGTAATAGTGTGCATCATCGTTATAATTTCAGCTTGTTTGCCAAAAGCTACGTCGCATTGACCGTGTAAGACAATACCTTCGCTTGTAGACCAGCAGGAGACCTTTCCAACATTCAAATTTTATTTTAACATCTTGAGCGTGATGAGAGTATGTAGCCAGGCCTTGTACTCTGTGTTTAAAGTAATTTTATGCAAAAAGCTGAGTGGTGCACATGGCATGATCACTAACAACCAAAACGAAGCATTGTACGTTGCAAGAGTGAGATATGTGGTGAAACAAATTGTAAATCCGCGTGGATGTAAATTTTTAAGCAGTTTTACAGGATGTTCATGTTCTACGCTGGATTCATTTTACATTATTTGTATCATACAGATAAAAATTTATCAGCCTGTTCTTCGCACGGGTAAGCGTGTTATGCGGTGTGCATTTATGCTTCACATTTTTTGGTTTACGTGTTACCCAGAGAAGGTGGATTTGAGATTGAAGATGTTTGAATTTGAATGCTTGTGCGGACTGCTTCCGTGTTACCCGGTTTCATTTTTGAACCATTCGACTTCGAGATAAACTTGTTCATAGCAAAAATTGGTATTATGATATCGTGATTCTAACGCAACGCAATCTAACTATGGTTGTCTTGAGTGCATGCATAGCAATAATGGAACAAAATATAGCTTGCACAGCTGTTATAAAGACGAGTTTCTTTTCAGAGCTTTCAAAGGGTTGTTACCCGTGTGTTTGCGTCGCTTTCCCTGACTTTGTATGAAAGGATGAAAAAATTGGCCCTTTCAAAAGTATAAAATGGCATGGTGAATGGGATGAGAAAAAAGAGATTTATTGTAGTTGATGGGAAATAAGGAAGGAAGTTGAGTTAACTGGAGTGACCGGATTAAAAGGAAGGAATAGAAACAGCGAATACACAAGACCATTGGAAGTAGCTGCAGCTTTGGCGTAGGTGTCTTCATTTTCTCAAGAATGTGTTTCCTCTGTCTCATACCTCATCCTATTGCTCCCTTCCTGTAAAAACTCTGCCGCTCTCTATTCTATGATCTTATTGCTTCATTTTTACGTGAGATTTATATCTACTTACTGGTTGAGCAAGAAATGAGAAGAGAAAATAGGATGAAATAGGTATAAACCAAGGGAGACAAGCACGTTCGTTTTCATGTAATAAAAATGTCCTTGAGTAAACAGGGAAGCTAAAGAGAGTTTTTTACTCTAAGAATGGGATAGGTGGGTTGTTTGTTTATGTGTGTGAGGCAAGTAGTCTGAAACTGTTGTACGTTCAAATGTGTAAAGCGTGAGAGCTGCTGCTGTTAAGTGGCATTGCATTGTGAAACGAAAGTAAACCATCTACCTGCTTTTGTCGGCTTATTACTTTTATGCTGCTGTCGTTGAACAACAAGTAAACCAACAAACAGCAAAAGCTTATATAATTTAAAGGAAGATTTTCTGTTTACAAGCAAACTGGTAGTGCCTACTACTAGAGAAAGTGAACGAGAGAAAACCGTCGTTGACGCTTGTTGTAGTGTATATTTAAGCTTTTTCATCTCACTTCTTGGCTTGTCACTATATGTTCATTTTCAGTAGATTCTCTTTTTTTTTGTATATTTTGTTGTATATGTTGTATAGACTTTCTCGGTTTTCAGCAAACACGGTCATTCAGTTCCATCTCATTTCGTTCGATACTATCACAGCTTGTCTAGAAAATAGCGGCAACATCATGCAACACAAACCAGCACTGGTTCTAATATAATATAAGAAAATCCTATGGTGGTCTCATTTTTCTATACCTGTCCCATGATCATCCAATAGCTCATTTTTTCGACGAAAAAAATGTCGCCTTTTTTCGTACATAAATATACCCTCTCATAGGCTCAGTTCACACTTTACTTTCTTGGAGAATATTATTCCTTGTTGGCAATGTAATTGTGTGTAAGCGGTTCCCCCGTCTTTGAGCAGCTTATTGGATATAGTAAGTTTGGGAGAGAGTGATAAAGAAATGGTATGAGAAGAGTAAGGAGATGAAAAGATGCTTGCTGAGCTCACAGTTGGATTATGACAAGGCGAGTGATAATTCCATATAGGCGGTAACATCAATTCTTAGAACACTGTTGGTATTAGAGTTGGTGAAGACTTACCTATAGTCATACTTATGTATGGATAACAAAATATAATATTTCGTATATTATATGATAAAACTATAAAAAGAATATACTTCTCCAGGTCGGAACATTAGCATTGCGAATATCGATTTTTTCAGTACTTCTTTGCATATCGAAATGAACTGCTTAAGCTTTAGAAATTAAATACAATCTCTCACTTCGGATGAACAACACGCTGTTTTTAGAGAAATATATATGCTTGAAGTTCAGAAACATATTTCATGTTGTTTTGGCAAGGTTAATCAGAAAATCTCTGTACTTAAATTGGATTTAGACAAATTTGGTCCCGAAACCTCGCCTAAATCGAGGGTTAATTGGGACATAGTCCCTTGCTCTGTATCAAAGTCTGTACTTAGGTTCAAGCACAAATTATATCACTTCAAAACTGTCTTTCTACTTCCACAACCCACTTGTACGCGATGTTATTAGTTTCCAAGGGTATAGGTCTTCCACCTCATTGTCCTTTTAAAAACCACTGATTCACTTTCACTGGTAAAGTGTTACACTGACGCAGAAAATTAAGGACTTAAAAAAATTGCGCCAAAATATTTTCGCTCCAGCAGGCGACCAGCCGGTTATAGAGAAACTCAGGCCTTGTTTCCACCTTTTTCATTACAGTGGTTGTAATTTTCCTATTTCTGCATGCGCCTCAGTTAATGGGTGAATACTCTTTCGCAGATTAAACATACGGTAAAGGTGTATCTGATTGTCCACGGACTTCGTGTATTAGTGTTCTAGTAAAAGTGCATGAAATGAGGGGAAAAATTGGAAGAGGGAATGTAAGTAAATTGGCTGTGTAACATGAAAAGCACACAGGAGCAGTCATCCAACATCATCATTCAATCCATCTTTCTATCGTATCTGTATTTATCTTCTCATCTCTATTTGTGAAACATCAAACATGATTTTTATACGCTTACCAATATTTAGCATGCACATGCTTATTACATCCATGTTTCTGAGCCATCATAGAAAAAAAGCTGGAGAGATTAAAAAAGAAGAGTTATTCAGGCAAATGCATGCGATAGACATCTACATTGTGCGGGCGGACGGATTAACACTAAATTTGTACGTCAAAGAGCACAAAGTCCGTTTACCAACGATGTAGGTAATTTCATAGGTTTTTAGACGACAAGAGAACTATGGTAACCGTCTTTAGTTTGTAAATGTTTGGCCAAATAGCTGAACCATCGCTTTATAGAGATAATGGACAACCAGCATTATGGACTGTGTAGTTGGAGTTTGTTAACGTTGTGGCTTCTTATTTTTAAAGAGCTATATTAGGAAAGTCCTGGTGCATATTCATCATGCGGACAACTGAGCTCGTTTGCTTAAAATACACTCTTTGATGGCCATATAACGTTTAGGATGTGGTTCTACTAACATGTAATGGACATCTTTCGCTCAAGGAATTCAAGTTCGTTTGTAAACGGTCAAAATTTTCATTTGCTGGCACTATGGTTACCATGAATGAAAGAAGTGGTTTATGTAGTTGAAGTTGATTGTAATGTTGTTGCTTGAGCCCTTCTCACCTCAGACTGCAAACCCACGCTTAAAAAATTCAAGTAGCTTTGCTAGTTTCTATAAAGGTTAAGTTGGTCCGTTTGTCTGTCATTCTCTTAAAAAATTATCCGAATAGTTTATCTGGCATGCCAAAATATGGATATTAGTGGATAAAGCTGTGCAATCATGTTTAACATGCTTCCAATCCTGTTAATTTATTTCGCTACATTACGGATTTTGTTTGCGATACGAATGAAAATGTAGTGAGAAAATAAAAAGAAATTCAAGCTTCAGCTAACGATGTGGTTTCGTGCTGTTCTGGTGCTCGTCAGAAGCCCATCTCATTCATTGGATTCTTTAAAAAAAACGTGCCAACTTGAACTTCGATTTTTACTTCATCTAAACCTTTCCGCAAATTACGTGACTCGACTAGTTTTCCAACCTTAGTGCACAACTGGGCTCTGAAACTACATATTATACTTGTTCCGATAAAATCCCCTTGCCGACCAACTATAGGTATGAATGTTCAGAACATCTGCATATAAAAGGAGACAGCTTAAGATGATACACTTTTTGCTTAACAGGTCATTGCCCTCTTAGTGTCTTATCCGAAAATTTAAATATTCCACATAGAACAAAAAATTCTAAAACGAGAAACTATTTTATCCAATTTATTATTTTCATTATAAAATACTATCCAATAAGAAGAAGGTTTAGGAATACAACGAGCGTTTTATTGTTTATTGACCCTACGTTTCGACCAATCACTTTGATCCTCTTTCAGGGGAATAACGAAAATCATGAGAAAAGTTTTATCTATTGCTGATAATTATGTTAATAACAATAATGGTCTTGTCCACTCAAAGTTTCTATGCTTTCACTCCAATGAAAAGATGGTGTCTAGAATTTCGTTGTACTGTGGATGGAACTGCAAGATAAAAATTTCAGCCGCTGCGATTGTTGCACTTCACTCTACCTTAACCATTTTTGTTATGAAAATACATTTTCTGACTGTACACGGGGTACCCGGATTCAATGATAGAAAATGCATTTCGACAACAAAAATTGTTAAGGTAGAGTGAAGTGCAACAATCGCAGCGGCTGAAAATTTTTATCTTGCAGTTCCATCCACAGTATGACGGTGGAATTTTTTACTCAGGTATTTCGCTCTTCCTGTTCATAAGCTGCATACCTGCAATATATATACCTAGAACGGCGGATTGCCAGTTCTCCTCTAATCAGTTGAATAAAAACGACCTCTTTTCTCATCAAGTAAATACTACATATAGAAATAGTAACTATACTCTGTTTATGAATATGAAAGCATGGTTGGTTACCAATCTAGAAGAATCCATAATTGTTGATTTTGACATAAGTTGGGAAATACATAATTGATTATGGGTTATGCTCTAAAGATTTAATTTGAAGACTCAAGCTTACTAAAACCCAAAGGTCAAAGGAAAGTTGAAACCAGCAATTCTTTCTACGATAAGAAAAGTAGCAACATATGCCTTTACCGCCATTTTAGGTGAACAATGCAGGAGAACGTGCGTAAGTTTTGCAGGATTGCTGCTTTCGAGTGGGGATTGAGTTCTTTTTGTTTTTTCTTGTTCATAAGTACTATTTTGAATTTTAGACAAACGTTTGATTATTCGTCGATTCCATGGTACCGTCATAGTTTATATTCAAGACGTTATATGTCTATCAAATAGTGAAGAATTTTTGAAAACTTGTACTTAACACAGGAGAAAAAACATATATCCACTCTGTTTTAAGCAGTGTCCCAACAACTCGTCAAAAGCGTTTATAGCATATATTGACTATACTTTTTACATGACATTCAATTGTAATCTTCTTTGCTCCAGTCCATACGAACTCATTTATCTGGCTTACTGCTTAAAATGTCGAAATTTTCACACGATTGTAGCTCCTTTAATGATTGATGAGATCGGAAGAAACTTAACCAAACTATCGATTCGTTGACAAATCAGGGACATCTCATGGAAAACCCTACGGATGTTAAAAGTATGTTGGACAAAAAAAAGTAAAATAAAAAAATACGTTCAGCATATAACGAATAATCGCTAGAACCCATTCATAGGAGAGAAGTGATCTGGGCAGATAGAGCATAACATGGAAACGAGACATTACGGATCCTTGCGAATATCATGTGGACTATGATAAGCCCTTGCCATACGACCAAAACGCAAAGTAGAAAGTACTAGTATAAAGTTCAGCAAAAATTTGTAGCGCTTGTAGTTATAATCTCCCAAATATTTTATGCTTACGATGGAGTCTACGGTAGTAAATTGAAGGCTCAATTTTCCCGTACCAAGCTGCTGGACCTAAAACATAGTTACATGAACATTTTGCTGTGTGGATTAGTAATTCTCTGTGATACATATAGGTTATTACCAGTTATTCTAGGAAGACGCTGCCCCTTCACAAGTAAAGGTAGAGTTATGTTTCTCTCCTGGGTCTCGTCCCAGGCACAGTGGCGGTGGCGAATTGCCTAGATATTACATTGATGCTATCTCAGAGGCAAAAACTCATTTTGGGCGATCTTCATACTTTCCTACTTGTTACGACTGATTTTCGGCGTTTTAGTGCAAGCCTCACTTCTTCACCAACATTCATATATATGCATTTATATGTAATAGAACAATTTTCCATTAAAACCTATAGAATCTAGCGATAGTACGTAAGAAATCCTTCGGCGCTGATGCTGTCTCTGATCGCTAAACAGTCCAACTTACATATTTTCCCTGAAGATATTGCTGGTTTCGTGCATCCACTACATGCCTAATCTGCCGCTTTCTCATTTCTGTGTGCTACATGAAAATAGGTGGTGGTCGTTTTGGAAATGCTTTCGAACATTTTGCGGATGAGTTTTGGCGGAAGGCTTGAGAAGAATCTATCCTAAAACAGTATTTCAAGGGCATCTACACATAAAACTTTTTTTTCGGGACTGGATAGAAACAGTTAGTTATGATAATTTCTATTTAATGGTTTCTCTTCCTCACTCTAGCATGACATGTTGCCACATTTTTATTGCTTTTATGTGCTGATGTAAGAACTCATTTTCTCGCTAAATGGGTATGCACGTTCTATTCCAGCAGCAAATGTCGTCTAAGCTGAATCCCCGGTTTTGAACAAACCTTTCCAAATTGCACAGCCACGCACATGTATGTACATACAACGAACGTGCAAGATTATGTATCAGTAACAGTAATAGTTATAGTTAATAATAATAATAATCTTGTTGGGGACGTGTATTCCGAGCTATGTGCCTTTTTCAAATAGCATTGACGGACATAAACGTTGAATTTCGTTTTTGTAAGGAACTTGAGGAGAGACGTTTGCAAACTTGCCTCAGCAAAATTTTTTTTTGGGATGAATCGCATAAAGTTGTCGTTTTCTACAACATCCAACATCACATCGTTTTATAAGTAGACTGTATTGGAATGTCTGCGATTCCATATGAGTGAATACTTACATTATTTAGATTTCCTCCTTGATATATAATTATCTTTGGTTTAGCTGCTCATCTTCGCAGACATCTAAAAGGAAAGCTACGGAAATTGTAGTTTTGAGATACCGATTTCGTACGGTAACTTAACGTGGAGTAAACGAGGAACTGAGGAATTTTAATTGTTGTTTAATTGTTTGAGTATACTTTAATCATGGTTATATTACATACATAACATAAATGACGTGGTTAGTGAAATTGATGATGTAATCGTTGCATGGGAATATTAAATACCTAAAAGCTGCTGGCTAAGTTACAGCTGTAATGATGCAGTTGAAGGCAAACGAAAAAAAAAATACACCGTTTCAACGTAGTAATGAAGCATTCCGGAGTATAAAATTATAAACGCGTAAACATTTAAAAAAATTCGTATCAGCTAGACAAAGTGTGTACAAATTATAACTAAAAACTAAAATGGAAACCTTTGGATCCCTGAAAACCACTATAAATACACTTATCCAACGCCTATGGCTTCTTGAAATCGCTGTACAAGTTTTCGTATCGATTAGATAATGAGTATCCAAGTTATCCTTATAAACGAATTCGGGCACCTGCAGGTACCTGAAAACCTGCGTGAACACATTTATCCGTTGAATAATGCTACATAGAACAATTTCATGTTCATCAGACAAATCTTGCGTAAGTTGTCCTTAAAACTAGAATTTGGGCTGCAGGTACCTGCACCTAAAACTATTTTAATCATTCCAAAGGCCTTCCAGGGACCAGCAGAGCTAAGTTCAGACCAATCTTACGAAGCGGTCCCTAGTTATCTTTAAAGACGAATTCGAGCACTTGCATGTACGTGAAACCACCTAAAAACCATATTATTCGTTCTGAACTCCTTGTAGGGACTCGAACACCAAATTTCACGAATAAAAAACTTTCAAGCACCTGACGTACGTCTAGGGCTTATCCAATTGCGTCCAGAAATAATACAAATTACCAAGGCGCTTTTTTACACCTATCTGACAAGTTTGGAGGCGATTGGAGTAAGCGTTTAAGAGTTATCGTAAAAAAATAGCCGAAGAGGAACACTCGGAACATACCGCATTTGTAGGAGAGAGAGGAACAACTGCATGCTAATAACAATAAGCTATGTGTTAAAACGCAATGCTTAATAAAAACATTGCCTGACATCAGCTCAGTATTAGCATTGAAAAGAAACTTAATTAGACCATTCCACTCACTGTGTCCAAGCGTAAACGGAACTGACCCCAGCTTTCAACTTGCTCCAATCTAACTGAAAATAACTACGATTTGCCCCAAGGGCCCAAACCATCGTTTCACCAATAGTGGTCAAAATCGACGCAAGAAAAGTTTACTCCTGATGACAGTCCTGAAGTCTGACTGATTAGACTGAAAATCAATAGGATTCTTGGCAGTGACCAAAAGTGTCACTACGCCAAGTTTAGTCCAAATTGCCCAAAGTATATGACCTTTTGAGCGTACACAGACATACTGGATTTAGAATCCGATAACTTGCTTAAAGATTATAGTTTAATCTCAAAGAGTGCATGATATTTTGTTTAGTAACCTGAAGTGCTTGATATCAATTTCTTTTATCGTCATAATTATGATGACGATTAACCAGAAAATGATACTGATGCTATATAATATTTTAAATAAGTAGTTTTACTATGATGTCCAACATGTCCATTGGAGTCTCACGTGTACTATTGCACTTGTTTTTCGGTGTACTTTAGTTATCATTACGTCTGTAGTATAGCAATGTTTCCTCCTATTGAGATTCCTGGCCTGTCAATGCTTTATTGTAACTGACATTACACCTTTCGAATGTAGATAATCTGAATCTCCCAGTTGATGTACGTGCTGTGGTTAGTGAAGTTAAGAAACGGAAAGGTCGAACACGTAACCTTAAAAAGGGAAAAGCTACTTTATAGAAATCGGCAAATATCAAAATGGGAAGTCATCGTTGACACATTGATATCGTAGAAAATAAAGTGAAGCAACATTGGTAAAAGCATTAAACCTTAATTTTCCGGATCACTAATAATTGGCATGGCATTATTGGTATGGAATGGAGCATGTCGAAATCGAGAAAAGTGTAACGAACACTTTTCTCCTCACCATCCCAAAAGAAAATGGAAAAATACTCCGAACGAAATAGAGAAGCTGGGAAAGTACGTGTTCATATAAATTGTCCATAAAATCGTTACATTACTTTCGTTGTTGTTTCCGGTACCACTAAAAATACCCAACAAAAAGTGAAATGCGAACGTATTCCTGCTAGTCATAGTACATTTTATGATTGTGTGTGGTGCGCTCATACCGACGTCTTTGTAGAACGCATATAAGACACAAGTCTGATGATGTGCAGACTGTCTGGTACCACGTTACATCATGATAAATATTCCATTTTGCTTTATACTTTGTAATACTTGATGACATAAAGAAACGAACGGAACTTTTTATTTCTATGAAAGATATGCTTAGAGATCTTTACCTTCCAAGGATTTATAACTCTGGAAGCACAAAGTTAATGCACATTTTTACGCTGTTTGTTGTGTTACTTACTTTATCCGCATTTGCTTACTTCTATTCTCGTATTTTCACGTTCTTTGAGCAATCATCCAAGTTTGTCGCTGATGTGAACCTATTTGCTAGCATAAACAAAATTTTCTGCAAATCATACAAAAATTGGATGGAAGAACGTAGTGTTTTATGATGATCATGATGACAGACTGACAGCATCCCGTTGTGTTGGCCTCCATATGAAATATAAACGCAAAGTTATATCCGTTCTCTTGTACTCATATACCTTCCAAGTAATCATTCCATAAACCGTGATAATAAAAAAAATGAAACTATTTTTTACATGATGTATATCTGCGTATGAATGTGAACATCCTCCCGTATATCGACTTGGATTTAGGGACCGTTCATCTTATTCATTATATACAGAGGAGATAGTGTATAGGTCTGGGATCGTCTCTTCGTTTGTTTTTTCTAAAACTCATTCTATCATCTTGGGATATTCGGTTCGGGCTTTACCCAGGCGTAAGGTGAAACTTTATGTTTAACCGATCTAGTAACGGCAAACGCTCACCTTCATATATGAAAAGTAAAGAATCAGTCGAAAATGCTATATTGAAATGTAGCATCCTTTTTTATAAGTAATAATATGAATAATTTGTCCCTCTCAGAAAACAGGAAACGAGACGCTTTCAGTAAATTTACATCGCTACGTGTTCCTGTTAGGCTGATAAGTTTTTCATGTAGGCTGCACATGACATATAAAGTTGGTCAAATTTATCTTATTTTCTGCAGTTAAGCGAAATAATGAGGCAACAAGGTTACATTTAGGTATATAACATTGGAGCTGGCTAACACACGTCGTGCCTAGATCTTCAAATAGAAATTATGGGAAATAGTTTTTCTTTGAAAGGACCAAATAGGTAAATATATTTTGTTGGTGCAAATATGCCATCTGTCCTCGTGCACATCAAATTCGGCTCAGAATAATTGTAGCTTGAGAGCCACATGTGAAAGAATTCATTTTTGTGTAAACTTTGATTCTCTTCAAATATAGTGTAAGTAAGTGGAAACTCTTGTGTATCAAAGGCAACGCTGCTCTGAAATCATTACAGTCATTGTGCGATACGTTGATGGAGGTAATGTGCCTTATTTTGTACAACTAACAACGACACCATATGGATAACTTGAAAAAAAACCCTCGGAGACGATTCAAGATTGAAAACCGATATATCCACGATGATGTATAGCTTCATCTCCTGCCGGCTGCTACCAAATTTTCAAAATAAGCGATATGAGAATGCATACGGATTTTGAATATAAACTGGTTGCGTGCGACATAATGCTCTCGGAAAGTTATAGACACAACAAGTACTGCCACCGGAACAAGCAGCAGGAGGACTGCAGATGAGTGTATTGTAGAGAGAAAATGATGATGAAAATCATTCTTTTCCTTTTTCTAGAAACGCAGTGACATTTCATATTCTCCCCCTATATGACTCTTCTCTGTCTGTTGTATCGACGAACCTGAAGCGACCTCGACTCTAATCTGTTGAATTTTTTGTCATGTTGGTTTAGAATATTTTAATAAAAAGTACATTTTGTGGTCTGGATTTTGACAAAATTTTCAAAAAATATAACAACCGTTGTGTTAACGGGATTTCCATCAGCAGATGAGACTGAAAGGAACATAAATTTTTCGATATTGCTTTGATATTATTCCGATGCGGTCCTCCTGTAGATTTCCCACATCACGTATTTCACCTGTCTACCGTGATGAATGTTTCCGATCTTTATTTTTTCAGTACAAAACAAAATATTCTTAGAAACTGCCTTTTTGTTACACCACCAAACGCATTTTCTTACGGATTTGTAGGAAGTAAAGTGTACAAACTGCCATGTTTCACTACAGTTTCCCTATTTATGTTAAAGTGAAATAGAAGATGCCACTGGGGAGGAATGTGCATGGTCGCCTGAAGAGAGAACATCGTAAGAATGAAAAATCATAAAAAATACACCTACATGTGTGTGGTTACCTATGTTCCAAGCGCGTGTCTATATTCTCGCCAAAACTCATCAGGAGTAGGATCCTTTATTATACGTCTCGGGTTGAAAGACTACACAAGTGACGGAAGAAGTAAAGCATGCTGGTGGGGCATTGAAAAAATTAGTGATGCTCTCCTATTTTCCCATTACTGTATAACTCCCCGGTTTCCATTTCCGCTCTGGAAGTAGCGAATAGGATGGAGAGAGGGGGAGGAATTGCTATTAAGACGAGTAATGTGGTGGTATGTGGCTGTAATAACCATGATAGAAAGGATATAGCCTCGAGTTATGATGGTACTATAAATTTAAATATAAATGGTCGGGAAAAAATTCTCCTGTATACTTACTCTGTTCGGAATGCGTTACGAACACACAGGAATATACTTTCCCCAAAATCATTAGCTATGCTTGTGCAAAAAAAGAAAGAGCGTTCGTATGAAAGAACTGTACTCATATTTTCGTATTACATATTCAAAGAGTTCACGTGATTTGACATGATGCTGTTTCTCGTCCTCCTATTTAAGGGTATACAAGGCGTCAACAGAAAAGCAAGTTTGCACTTGAGCTCGCTTGCTTGTGACCAGTCGCAACATGTTTACCGAGTTGAAGGCCAGTGGTGATGGAAATATGAAAAACTTGTAGAGCTTTTGCTTCAACACTGTTGCTAAGAGAAAGTTGACTTTTATTAGGAATTCAAACTTGTAGTCGTTCACCGTTTTAAGTATGTTTGAAGTGCGGTTTTGCTTGCTACACCAAACCAGACGCTTAAACGATGCGGCATGCCGTCTTGAATGGTACGAATAACCTTTACAAACTAACTTCAATGATTTTATGTTATTGATTTGTGGGTTTTTGCTCAAAGAAAATAAGACGCCGTGGAGGACTTTCACGTAAAAGCTTCACAAATGAGTGGTCGATGCTTTAGATAAACTGAAGAGAAAGCAAAGGATTTCAACCTTGATTATAGTACTCCTCGTTCATCAAAATCCTTTCGTCCTTTGCGTAGTCAATTCAATTTGAAGAAGAAGTTTTTTGCAAAGAAAATTTCGTGGACATCGTAAAGAGAAAATTTAGAAGCACACATACACACACTCTGCATTCATTAGTTTGTTCCACTCCTTTTAAAGTAATTGAACTTATGGAAGTTTCTTAAAGAGATCTTCAGGCTTTTCATTATATGTAATTACGTTCAGCCACTTTGTTTGTCCTCCTTGCTCAGCTCCAAATCACACAGTAGAGGGTTGATCATCTAATAAGGTAAAATGTTTAATGTAGTTTTCTTCCAGTGGACAGGATTCTCGGATTTTATGCTTTTCACCTTTGTAAACATAAAATTAAGCTACAAAACTGTATTGATTAATCTTGGAAAGAAAATCCTGTGCACATGTCTTGGAACTAAAATCGCTTGGCTAAATCAATACAGAAAATTTAATGCAGCAATACAAGCAGCCAATTTACTTTCTGAAGTAATTGTGGAAGTGAAGGAGTTACTTATGAAACGTGATTAATCGTACTTAACCAATCAGTGACGAGCATTTCTGCGGGTAGCGTTTCATACTCGTATAAATTTTTAATTAGACACTCGCCTCCTGCCGAGATCCCTATACCTATTCATACGTCAGAGTTCTCACTACTTCTCAATTATTCGAGTCTTTAAAAAAACATGCTTGTTTTCAAAGATATAAATCCCGTTCATTTTGACATTGTCCATATTTTCCCTCGTTTCTTACTCCTTGCTTGTTACCTATATCTCACTTCTACTGAAGAACTCATATCATTTGTTCCTTTTTCCTTCTTTCATTATTATCAAAGGGGAAAAGTGCTCGATTGTTTGGTGTTTGATGAAAATCACTTTTTTATGATAATGAGACCCGTCCTTCCACCATCCTGTGTGTTACTTCAACCACCGCCAGCAAATATAAAAAGCCTTTTCCTTATACCTTCTAGCTTGTTCTTTTCATTGTGTCGTGAAGACACTCGAGACCACGCACAGACAGTGCACTTTCTATTAATTGACTCGACCTGTTCATCAATCTTACTCTTTTCTGAGCATCCACCACCTTCCAAGTAATATCATCATCATCATTCTCGTATTGTCCTCTACAACTGTTTCTTTTCTCGATTTTCTCTTCTCGTTTAGAGGCAGCAGGGAATCTTCATAATAGACAGCAAATATCACATAGCACATAGCTACTGCCACTTCATATGAAGATACACGCCGACCTTTCGTGTTGTTCAGCCCTTACATTCAATTTGTTGTCATAATATTTTCTGTGTTATTATAACACTATTACTGTCTACACTTGTCAGAGTGCGTAGGAAAGCTAACATGCCTAAAAGCATACATTTTCATGAGGTGGTAAAGAGGAAGTGATTAGTTGCTCGGTTGTCAGACCATTTGCTCTATTTGCTATTGTTACACCCACCGACAACAGTATCGGTTTGTTTGGGCTTGCAATGGTGTCTCGTAAGGTTAGAAGAAGTACGCATTTTCTGCTGCTGGTCATGCCATCATTTAATGTCATCTTTCAAGCTACTACTACTGTCCACATATATAGGCTCCCTTTTTCTGGTAAACTGACTCGATTTGGAACTTTGAGATGTAAATGAACAAAAACTATTTACAACTTAGTTTCCAGTTTACCTGGCCAAAAGTGAAACTTAGGAGCATTCTTAGTTGTAATGATTATTGTAATACTCTAGAATCAAAACAAATCGCCGGGAAAATTTCGCGAATATTAAGCACCTAGCTTGTGGTAATGGTTGAGTTTCTCCTGGAGAATTGTTTGTCAGTAGCAAGCTGATGATAGTGACGACTATGTTTTCCTTGCAGGCCAGCCATTTGCACGTTTCCAACGACAGATGAATTTTGCTCGTTTCATTCATTACAATTTGGCAATCCTTGTTGATCTTGGCTGTGTGATTTGAAGTATAAGCACGTTCAATTCCGGTTTGACCATTAGGAAAAAAGTTCAACAAGGTTTCTATATCAACAGAGGGCCTATGTTTGTTGCTGGTTTTATAACAAGCTTGGGTTAATGAGCCTCTTCTATCTTTATTAGGGAAAGGATTAGGCATCAAATCTGGGTTTTCTCTTCTCTATTCTCTGTCTCATTTTCAAGTAAAATATAGTTTATACTCAGCAATAAGTCTGTTCATGTTTACTTTACTAGGATTTTGTAGTTTCCACTGTTGATGCTCCGCTTGTTGTTCAAAAGTTGAAGAGAAAATCTTTGAGGTGCTTACGTAAATGGGTTGCATGGGATGTTGGAGAGACGAAAAAAGCTTGTTTTCCATGTCATAATAGACTAACACTGTAGCGATGGCGATTTCAGTTTGCCTTTAAATGTCAAGAGAAAACTAAAGTATAAGCTTAGTGCTTTCGCTACAACTTTTGAAATGACTATGCATGTTGATTTATTCTCCTTTCCCAATGGGAACCACGCACTCGTCCCACATATAAAATCGGTAGTATAGTATGTTATATATTATATATGTGAGATTTCCTTTTTGCTAGTAACATCATTTTGCTATCCTAAACTCTCATCTGCAGGCTAAGGTGCACTTTATCTGTTCACACCGGCACTTATTCTGCATCGCTTCCACAATAAATTCATCGTATATATTAGCGTGTACGTAAAATCAAAGTCAACCAGGGAAAAGCTACTCGTTACGAGTATGATAAGAAGAGGGCGATTTCATGACATGTAGAGACAGAGAAAAAACTTGAAAAGTCGAGTACGTTCAAGAGCTATTTTGTTGGTGGCTGAAGGCCTGCTTTCAGGGAAGAGAGATGCGTAGAAAGAGATAGCCATGTTTGTTCAGTCAGACGTATGTTTTCCTACCTACAGATGCGTTCACATTTTTATAACATGCTTTATTGGAATTTAGGATAAAGTTAACTAAAGAAAACATTTTCAAAAAAATCTAACTACCAGTTAGTGTTGATTGGGTGTCAACATACTAAAAGAGGGCTGAAGAACACGGCGAGAATAAACTTTCCCCGGTTTTCTCTCTGCATCCAAATTTTAATGCCCTCTCAGTGTTCATGTTTAAGGTTTAAATGCAAAATTAATTTTTAGATCGTTGGTCTCTTTGCAATGTGGGATGTGAGTATCTAAAATCGCACAAGTCGTCATCATGCTACTTCACTGATGTTTTGTGTGGTGGTCTCTTGTCAGTCTTTCGGTAGTAACACTCACCTTCTATTCCCGCAGAGCTTTAAATATTTACAGTTTGTTTGGAGCGAAAGGGTGGCCCACTTGGAATACGTTTTTTTCTAAGTTTTCTTTTGCATAATAATGATAGTACACGGAATCGACGGAGGCAAAGCTTTATGAAGAACATGTGTGAAGCGAATAATGATAGCACAACCTTTGCTGTATTGTTTGTTCGACTTTGATTTATTGGGCTTTTACGATATTCAAAGCCTCTTCTGGCGAATAAAGAGGAAATGAGTGGATAATAAAACACAACGCTGCATGTACAGCAGGCAACAACTGCGTTAGATGTTTCACTGTTGTTGTTGGTGCAAAGATAATGTGTCAAACGATGTTGATTTCTTTTTGTCGCTAGAGAAACTTGTAACATGGAGTGGAGCTGAGCGCGAAATGGTCGTTGCCATATGCACTGTGTAAAATTACAGCGATTTTTACTTTGTATCATCATATTCCCCTAATGATACAGTTCTTGTGAAAAAGATAGAAACTTTCATCAAATTCTGGCGGTGATATTAACGAACGATATAACCAAGGTTATGTTATGTAGCATGAATTTTGTCCATGAAAACACTGGTCACATCCAGATTTAACGTTTGCTTGGTTCCACTATTTTATCTGTCATTCGGTCGGTTTTGTCTCATCATTATTAGTTAAAGATCGTATTAGATAAAGATCGTAAATGGCATAGATTTTTCGTTTATTGAATATTTGCGTCTGAGAATCAGAACTTGAGTTCACACAAGAATGATTGAAATACTCGATTTTCACATGCGATTTTTTAAATTGAATTTGAAGTGAGAAGTCCGAATCCAGAGTAAATAAGGGGCTTCTTCTCAAGTTTTAAATTCATTCTGCAACTTTATCGAGTAATAAAATCTAGTTCACATCCCGTAGTCCTAACCAATATGTAACACTAACTGAATTTGATGCTTCAGAGTACTTTAATTATTAACTATATGCTCTAAGACTAATAACGACCGGAACCAATAATTTTAGCCTCGTATGTTGTAGTTGTAGTGTTATCATGAAAGACAA
Source organism: Akabosia matsudoensis (assembly GCA_019593645.1). NCBI lineage: Eukaryota > Metazoa > Arthropoda > Collembola > Entomobryomorpha > Paronellidae > Akabosia > Akabosia matsudoensis. Next base: position 19,723 of record VICI01000669.1, read on the forward strand.
AATGTTATGTTTCATCATCACTTGTAATTTCATTTCCAAGAATGACATTTTCTGTACAATGTGTCACGAATGCGTAATTGAAATTCGTATTTCAACCCGTAAAGGCATCACAGAATATCCGCATGATTGTGCTCAAAATGGAAGTGGCTTTCATGCTGCTTTGATGGTAAAATATACTGATTTTGCGGCCACATAAACTAACTACAAACGATGTTGTTGTCACCAAATCAGACTAAGTTTGAAATTATAATCGTATGCAAATTTGCACTCAAGTAAATGTTGCATGCCAAATATAAACCACAAAAACGGAAATTTAGAAGCGGCAACATATTGCGTTAGAAAAGGATGTATTCCTCATCTATGTGATTCTTTCATGACATGTGCCTGTCAATCCGTTTATCCAGGAATAAGTGTAACAACATACTCAATCACATGAGAAATCCGTAAGTGATGACTAGAACGAAGCCCCCAACAACGTTTCTACACCATACACGGTTAGAAATTGTGAAGCACGGAGCGATTTCAATGAAAGACATAACTAAAATTCAAACATAATTGGCATAAAAATGTACGTGTACAGAGCATTTACATCTAAATTAAGGTTAAATTTCACACAGCATGCATTTATGATGTCTTCATCTCTCTTTTTACAGCTGCCTCTGACAGGATGCATGCATATTGTGAAATCTTCAAATCGCTAGCATCACGCTAGATGAGGAGCTTATACTTTGGAATGCCACTTCTAGGAAATTGTTATTGAAAACTTAAATTCTCAGCCAAAGCTTTGAACATTTTCTATGGATGTGATATGCTGGACTAAGATTGTTCTTTCCCGTACGTATTGGGTTTGGGTCTACGCATTATGTAATGAGTTGACTGGGATTTTGGTAGTGATAGAAATACACAAGTCAACAATATGGAAATCATTCTACCCGATGCTGATGACATCCCGATGTTGATATTTTGGTTGACTGAGCTAGAAGCTCCCAAATCTTCTCTCATGGCTGGGTTTTTGAGACGTTTCTATCCGTTAACCCGAAGTGAATTCTGATAAATATTTCTCTCTATGCATGTGCTCGTATAATGTCAACCAAATAACTGAAATTGAAATGAGGTACTTTGTCGAGCTTGGATAATGACCTGAGTTTCGTATGACTGTGGATATAGACCTATTCAAGTAGCGTTTTTTTTCGACAACTGCTTCAGGAACTTGAAATATTAAAGGCAAGTCAAGTGCATCAGAACGTAGTTCTACAATATTATACCCTAGCTTCGATACAGAAAGGACAACGTTTTTGCAAGTACAAGATGGTAGCATTAGTCCTCTTTTAAATTTTTCTTTTGAAATTTCCACCACATATATCTTGTAAACTTCTACTGGTTGCTTTCAAGAACTGAGGAAAATACTTAGGGACAGATGGGCATTCAGTTTCGTTAGAATGTTGCAGAGCACTTCAACTTTTATTTAAAGAGACTGCTTTCTATAGATGATAGAATATATGAGTGAAACAAAGTATTCAAGGATATCGAGATGGGGCATCAGCGACCCATTCATTTGTTGTACTATTTCTCTGTTCTATTTTTTCCTGCTTCAACTCCAGCTATCCGGGGAAAAGAACTGCTTTTACACTGTGTGAATATGAATGCCGTTTTCTCATCTTGTTTGTTACAACAATGTGCCTTAGTCTTAGTAGAGATTGCTGAGTGCGTCTAGTATAACATAGTGAGATTCTGCTTTTAGTCCAATTTTGGTAACGCCTGGAATTGCACCTCTGAGATACATTTGCCAGTTTCCTTGGCTGGGGTTTATTTTTGTATCCAAGCAGAATTCTTCACTATCCATTCTATTTTTGCAGCTCCTGCGATCATACGACTTACAACGTCTCACCACCCATAAAAGTCAAGTACTGAAAGGTGGAGAGAGACATAGTAGTGAGCAACTATGTACGCCTTTTGCCTATGGCTCATAAGAGTAGCCTATCCCAGACCAACAGTCAAAAACCTCTGAATACAAAATTGTTTTGGTTATTTTAGGATAGAAAATTGTAAGGAAAAACACACAAATCTTCTTACGTTTGCTGTTAAGAATGTTGACTAACAAAATTAAACATTTGAATACGAGGGTTAGAAGTTAGAAGCACCGTCACTATTGCGTTGAGCGTTAGACATTCATCATGTACTTTCCATGTTCTGGGACGGCTAGACAGGTGTACAGTGCTCTAGAAGCTACTAAAGAGCTTTTCAAGTTTTTAAGATGCAGTTTGTGAAGAAGAAAAAACATTTATGTTTACTTTTTGTCTTGTTTTAATTTTAAAAACAACTGCATTTAACTCTCAGAATGATCGTACTGTGACAGATAACGCTCTGCCTCTATTCTCCCTTGAGATTTTTGAGCTTAATGGCTGAAAAATCTCGCTCGCTGTAGTAGAGTAAATCTGCTCGCTTGACAAATAGAAATGAGAAATACCTATAGTTCTGCTACACGTGAACATGTAAATACCAAAATACGAGCCTGTAAAGAGTGAAAATTCAAATTCCGACGCAAGCAAGACTATCTGCATTTATATCCCAGCACTTTGCAGTGATACACAGAAAATGTCTTTACGTATTTTCATTTTCCCATCCCCCGGGTTTTCTATAAATCGTTGAATAAAACATAACCCGGTCATTGGATATATTTGCTGAACGTACAGTATTTTTGACGCGGAATTTTGATTTTCGGTGTGTATTAACATTATTCAAATGTTTGCTTTCATGTCGTTGAGTAAGGTACGAAGTACCACAAAATATTTTCCTTCCTACCATATTCTGCACGTTATATACTGTACGTTATCAATAACTTCTTATTAAAATTAGTTTTACTTCCTATTAGCTTGCTAAATCTTTTATCTAAATAATTCTGGGTATGTGACCATTTCTGACGCATTCTAAATTCTGATTCTGGATATTTGATATTTCTATCGAAATAGTAAGAAGGTCCGAGAAATTTTGACGAAAAAGATATTTTTCATACAATGCGTAAACAAAATAAAGTTTGTACTCTAGTATTTCTGTATGGAAAGGGAAATTAAGGGTTTATATCCTTTTTCCATTTCCATCGGCATATATTTCCGGACAAGTCTGTGCCAGGCAGAAAAGAAGTATAAGTCTGACTTAGTAAGCAGTACATCTGTCAGAAAGGAAAAAAATGATTCCCCACACTTCCTACTCATGCCAGTCTTAGCATGTATTGCAAGGTCTAAATATGTTAGCATACCATCTTGTAATAATACTCGTTTCAGCTATCTCGTAGAACGAAAGTGAAATAATTTTCTCTCTGCTTGTATTTTTTACGCGAATCTTTGTGTGTGGCGTGCTTGTGTTTTCTTCACTTATGTGCGGGCTTCCTTGCTGTGATAACCTTTCGCATTGTGTCTGTATAGGAACATTGGAATTTCCGTTTATTGTGACGATAGGGTGTATGGAACAGCATTGGAAACAAACTGGTGGATAACTGAAAAGGCTGTCATGTCTTTAAAGTGTTTATACTACTTTGTTGCCTATCACCCTGCCTTTGGACCCTGAAAGTAACGTTTGGACATTCGCAGGTCATCCATTTAGTACAAATTTTCTGTTCAAAGGCTGTTTTCGGGGAAAGGCCGTCAATTTTAGCATATCTCATTCTGTAAATCGATTACTGTCACGCTTCCGGATACTTTTCTGTTCTACATAGATTCTTACATTCCATATTCTGATTATTTATCCCATCACTTACATCTGCAACATTAAACTATCATATTTCCCTGAAGTACTTGTTTCTTCATATGTGGTGTATGTACTTTTTTGTCGACGTGAACTCCATAATGATTGATGGAATTTGCTACTTTTCCATTTATTACAGCTTCCCAAGTGCTAAGAGTCTGACCACAGTACCCTAAGCTCAAAAACTTTGTGCAGCACTTCATACACGTCGATATATTTTGAGCAGGTCCGCTCCTTTTGTTTTTGGGAGTGAAAGCAAGCATTTATTTCCACCAAAAGGCGGACCTGTCCCCGCGTTCCTAAACGCACCAAGTCATTTTGTCGCTACATTTTGTTCTATTTGCGTTGCTCACTAATTTGCTAATTCCCATCGTCATCTTGGAACTATCAGACCAACTTTTTCCATGCCACCATCACCCTCTAAAGCTTTTCTCGTTTAGAACGAGCAACTAATGAGTACTCGTTTTAATTATGAAGGAAACAGAAAGAAAGATAGTTGTTAGTTGTACTTTCTTTCTCTAAACAAATCCAAAACCTCGCTTAATTTTTCTCTCGTCTTCTTTAGCCTAGCTTGAGCTTAGCACCAAAATCCAGTAGCAATTTCTCGAACGAAGAGTCTCTCAAGGGAGCTGTGTAATGTACCAGCCCTGCAGTAAATGTCTTCAGTCCAAGTGTAATATAGCCAGAGTTAAAATGAATGGAGGCGCATCTTTTTCTAAGTACTTTGGCCATGATGCCGTATTCGGTCGGTTGAGAGCAAGCAATTGCCATGGAGAATACACTCATCATTGCCGTAGCGATTTTGCTCCGCTCGCAACGCTAGTGGATAAGCTAGTACAGAGATGCAAAGCGGTATGAGAGAAAAAATAACTTTCATAAAAATGATAATGGGAACAAATGTCATCATCAGATTTCGTCTCCCCTTCCAGTTACACTAATACCTTGAACGACCGCCACGAAAATCCAGTTCAGGTAATATTTTTTACACCCCCACATTCGAAACCTGAATCCCATCCTGAAACATGGATATTAGTTTACTGGAGAAACCCGAAACAGTAAACATTTAAAGAGACACTTTAGGCGCTAATAATGATAGCCAGGGTTCGTTTCATATCGAATCTTGGTCCCGGGTTTAACGGCGACACATTAAATAGGCCTTGCATCTTAAAGGTATGGAATGGCTCAGCTGTTGTTTTGCAATTTCTGGGTTTTTTACTCGCCCGTTTGAACTTTCTCTTAATATGCTTGTTTGGAGAAAGTAGTTGCGGAATCCTTTTTTAGGGGAATGAAAACCAGTTAAAATCGTTTCGAACGAAGCTGGCCGGCGAAATAAAACTAGAGTGCGACTGGATATTATGGTGTTGTTGTAACGGCACCATAAAAATCGTACCAGCTATATGAATCCATCTTTAACATATGTGCGCTCACTATTTTTACTACTTTTGTAATAATCATTCATAATTTTTATCATTACTTTTGCTTGTGCAAGTTATACAAAGATGAGCATTCCACTCTGTTAAACAACAACAGCAAAAGGAAGTTGACGACCTTAATATCTCGTGGAACGTCTTCAATGAGGGGTATCATAATCACGAAAATATGGAACTAAAGATTAAGAGGATGTTACGACTTTTTTACCCTTGATGTAAATGCTTATTTTCTTGCTAATATTTTCCAATCCGTAGAAATTCGGCAATGGACATATTCTCGAAACGCGATTGGGTGTTGCAAGCTATTTTTGTGAAAAAGAGATACCTCTCATGTAACATGCAAGAATGTATCTTATTCTCATCTTAAGTCGTTACAATTTTCATGGCAACGATGATGACAACAACGGTAGCAATGATTTCTTGGTAGCCTGTGAGGAATACCTTCTAGGCTTACTTTTTCCCGTGGTATTTTGGTATTTTCATCTGCGCTTAATACGTATCGGCTTTCTCAAAATGGTGAAACACATTAGTAGAAAACTTACATTTAGGGTACATGTCAGAGTAGCACACGATGTTGTTGATAGCACTTTACTAAATAAATCAGAAAGAATTTGCCATATTAAAGATGAGAAGAGCGGCAATAAAGGGTCGTTTAAGCATGAGCTGACTGGCAATAATAAATTATGAAAGTTGTTGTGGCACAGGGAGGAGAGAAACAGAAAAAGGAAGAAAACTTAGAAGCAGAGAGACAGAATAGTACCACCACATGTGAATTTAACGTGAACGTATTAGAATCGGTTTTAGTTGCAAAGTTATGCACAAGAATTTTTTTAAACATGTAAATGTATTGAAGAAAATATTTAAGACCAAGTTTACTAGCAAGGTTAGGGTATGGATTGTGATTACTATTAATGGGAAACGAAGTACAGGAAACGAAAAAGTAGGAACAATTTTCGCTAGAAGTTTTAGGGAATTTTAAAGATCGCTAGCAACAAACTAGCTGGAGAAAATAACTTGATCACCGTTATTTTTAGAGTCTCTTTTATTACGAAACTGAACTATGTTCATGACTGATGAGTTTATCTGTTTTTTTCCGTCTGTCTTTCTGTGGACACTGTACATGCTATATTATCGGACCGATTTGGACCAAACTAACTACAGTGATACCATAGGCAACTGGCAATAACCCTTTCAAGGGTCTACTTTCTTTTTTTCACATGGACATTGGGAGTGATGTGATATATGTATCATTGGAAAGCTCTCAACTAGGGTATTTTAATGCATTTCTTTTCCCTGTTTCTTTTTACTTTTGCTCTTCTTTTTCTGAGTTGCTTTCAGCTTCGTTGTTATAGCTGTAGCTTTGCAGCTTTTATTTATGAACACTTTTTGTTTAGGAAAGGAATTACAAAGAACAGGAAGATGAAGGCAATTCATATTGTGACCGTTTTAAGTTCGTGGTTGTGAAATTGTGGTTTGGTTGGTAAAAAATAGTATAAAGTTATGGCAAAACGAACGAAACGAGATCCACAACATGTACAATATGAAATAGGAAACGAATTTACAACGTCTTTCTTTTTGTATTTTCAGGAGCTTTTCTACAAGATGCGGAGAGATGAAAAACGTAATCAAAACGGCTTTAATTCTCAAAGAAGAGCACTCGTACTAGTACGGGCTCTAACAAGCATTTATGCTACTTGCGTTCATATATTTGCATATGCATATTATGGGTGGATGATGATGAATTCATGATGTGACTATACCTACATATACTATATTACTCAACTCGTCATGTTAAATATACCTTATAGCAAAGGAAATTAATGATTTATTTTAAAATTTCAGTGCAATGCGGATACTCCTGCAGAAATTGCCTCGAGCATGGATGGTGGATGAAAAGAAAGATGATGGGTACACGGCACTTCATCTAGCCGCTTTGAACAATCACGTTGAGGTAAATTGAGCTAAACGAAAAAAGACCATTATAAAATTATACTTGCAATTTAAAATAGAGATAAAATTCATATCGCCCATTACAGGAATGTGGTAACACTTCATAAAATTAAATAGAATTTCATTAAAAATTCTTTTTGTTTCTTTTTGTAGTTTAATATGTTAGAAGTAGATAATTTCTATAGCTACTGATCCATAGGAAAAAAAATTTTGAGGGCGTAGTTGTATAAAAATGGCAAAACAAAAGAGACAAAAAGAAATAATCGGATTGATGTATAGAGTGTACGTGTGTTATAATCGTTTTCTCCTTCAATGCCACCGTCTCGATCTGAGATTCTTTTAAAAATCTTTTTTCCCGAATGTGTTTGAAAGTTTGGCATTATAACATCTTACACAAGATTCGTACAATAGGGAATCCTTCATCCACCTGCCAGACTCTAGCTCTTTTATCGTTTATCAAGTGATATAAAAACGCACATGTTTATGTACGTCTCAAGTGCTAATACTTACCCTGCTTTTACTTTGATATGGAGAAAGCACATTTTTGTTTTAAACGGCTTTTTCCGGACTTATTCTTGCTGCTTTTCTGCCTTTGAAGTGCCTCTAGAAAAACCACTGGTTTAACACTTTTAAGTATGTACTAGTATAACTACCGTTTACATATAGGGAAAAATAATAAAATGAGCATGCAAGACAAACAATAATGTACTTTTACTTGTTAGATGTGACTTTTAATAGCAATATAACGCTCGTGGTTTATATCAACTTGCACATTATTCAAAAAGTTTTCTCCCCTCTATAGCAGAGAAAAAACGGAGAAGTATTTGTGATAAAAAGTTCCAGTACGAATGTTGTCGATCTCAGTTTCCAATCGCCTCCACTGAAGCTTCAAAGCGAAAAACCCCCTTTCTTTTCTTTTTTACATACCGCGTGAATTCGAACCAACCAGACAGAGATAATGTATAATATGAGAGCACAGTAGAGAATCTTGCGATTGACATCAGAAGACATAAAGTTTGCCATTCATTTTGCCATTGAAGGAAGGATAAAATGGCGTCAGATGATATGGCAAGAACACCAGGCGTGTGGTACATATACGTACTATACACGTGCACAAAAAATGCTTCGGTTTTTTTCTCGGTGCTGCTGAGACATCAAGATTCATTCTTTCGTATTTACATTGCTTGCCAAAAAAGGTAGGATAAAGTCAAGAGATTTTTTTTTTCGTATAAGGTGTGTCATCTGAAATGAAAGTTAAAATAAAATGAAGAGCTTGTAATGTTTGTATGCGTTTCTCTGAGACGGAGAGAGTGGCAGAGAACTGTTAATGGTTCAAAAGTTATTCCTACGGGGCACTTTTCCCCTGTATTTTCTCTACTCAGCAGTTTGTGAGCTCACACAGACTGCACTGGCTATAGCAAAAAGGGTGGCATTTGTGGTATTCACTCGTTTCAATTCCCTCTGCACGAATGGCAATTTTTAGCGCAAAGTCAACATTCAAATGTACTTACAGAGCAGAATCGCAGACTTTTACTTGAATTTTTTGAGAGTGAAGAGCTAAGTGAGTGCTAATCCATAAAAATAACATGATGTGTGTGCCTATGCTCTGCACTTGCAATAAAAATTATATGCTATTGTGATATGAGCGAGTTGTAAATCCAACGATTTTTCGTTTTCTGGAGACATGATTTGTGATTGAAAATACATGAGCAAAAGATGTATGAGTAGACATATGTTTTACCCGTTAAAAGGAAGTGCGCGGGGAAAAGTATGTTTTTTAAAATTATATACGTATGTATGCACCATATATGACGGCAGTTTTTTGCTTAGGAAGAGTTACTGGTTGCTTGGCATTGGTAATTTACGAGTTGATGAAAATATTTAGATGGCCATGTTTACAAAAAAAAGAAAATACGAAGCTCAATATTGATTTTAAGGTTAATAAAAAAGGCTTTACGTAATACGTACAATATTTTTGAATTTAGGTTGGAGCAAGCACAGCTACTAATATTTTAGTCAGTACCTATTTTAATGCATAGATGTTTAACCTATAATGCTGCAGTTAAGATGTTATTTTAGGAATCGACTATTCAAAAGCTGAATTGTTTCAAAATATTAAAAGAAGAAGAATGGCAGCAGCGGCAGCAGTGTCCTCTCTCTTCAGCTCGTCCCCTCCTTTCTGCCAACATTATGGAAAATTTATAGGTGCCCTTTTTTAAACGTAGTTTAAGGATGGCACAAGGCGGCGGTAGCTAAAGTTAAAGAAGGTTCCTTATAAGTCAGATAGTAGGAAAATCCCGAAACTGTGTGTGAAGTTTTGAAAAGTATTTCCAACAGAGAATAGAAAGTTTTTTTTTTCATCTATAAGAGTCGAAAAGCAACTCGAAAGTGAAGTGGGTATATGAAGGGGGTGTATGGTTGTTGAACTATTTTAGTAGGAAAACGAGAGTAGAAAAGATGTGAGTAGTGAGTAACCAAATTTATTTGTTGGTACAATTTATGCGATAATTTATGGCTCACGTCGGTTTTAGTGGCTGCTGGCATGTATCCCTCTGAGATATTACAACGGTGCTTTGCTATGAACTTTGAGCACGTTGCAAGTTCCTTCAACGTTTACATAATGGGAGTAAAGGCTTGCTGAAGACGCACTAATACATGTGAACACATCCTTTCTTCGGTGTGTGTATGAACTCCCACCATCAACTTAAAATTCTCTTAGGCTTTCCTATAACTTTTCCCAATATTAACTTAAGAAATACAAACACGACAGTATTTCAATGATAGCCTTTTGTTCTTTGTGTAATACCAGCTTGCAAATAACATGGAGAAGAGGCATACAAAACAGTAGGACTCGTCGAAAATCTAATCTAAAGTACACACTATTTCTTGGAACAAGTTTTAAACAGGAAAAAGTTTAAGAATGAAATAAAGGAAAACGAATGCCACTGCATTGTCTTTAGATTTTACAATTTTGTTTGGCCCCCTTCCCTAAAGACTGCAAAGTGTCGACCTGCATGTTTCAAGCGATTGTAAGTTTTGAAAATAAAAGATAAGGACTGCTCGTGGACAAAGAAAATTCAAATTTTTGAAATTGTGTTCCGAAAAGGATACACGTCTATGTATGTAGCTGCAGGTAAATTAGATAAATGTAGGTACCCTCCATGCATCCTTTTCATCTCATATCCGAGTCGATTTATTCTTTGAACGTAAAAAATGACTGTGTTGATGTTGACGATACAGTTAACTAGACAATGACAAACTTGGCTTTCTAATGCCTCCAACGATGGTAAATCCGTACTCTTATCTACAAGTAGCATTATATGCGACACTTAGACAAACTGATGTTAGCATCAAAATATACACTGCGGATTATATATATCAATTGCTACGTATTCTCTGTGGGAATACAAGAATGCAAGCGAACGTGTTTGTCTACGAGCATGTATCTGTTTTAGTCCTTGCTAGTTGCAGATTATCATTCGTTTTCATATTCCCCCACGGAAACGGCTAAGTTTGCACGAGGATAAAGGGCGACTAGTCTGTAGTTCTGTAGTACCACAGGAATTTTATTTTCGTATGTTAGAATTTTGGTATAGATTGGCCACAAATGTGCGTGAAGAAGCAAATAAATTGGTTGTGTGGAAAAGAACGTTTCCTAGCTTCACAACGACTTTACCTCTCTCGAAAGCCAGATCGAAAGAGAAAGGAAAGCCTAGACTGGTAAGGAAGCCCAACAGAGCAAAACCATCACAAGGATAATTTGTTATCGATGAATTAAACGAAAATTGAATAAATGTTAAATGTCAATGGAGGTTGGAGGCATGAGATGAATTACTGAGACAAAATAACGAAATAAGAAAATCATTACTGTTGTCGTCCGTTTCCTCTCTTCGGTATTGCTGCTTAGCTTCTGGAAACAGTTTTTGCTATTTACGTATCGTTCAACAGTGAAAAGATATGTCCCTATTGCAGTACTGGTTTCCCTGATTCTCTTATGATCTGCTGATCACCAAAACGCTCAGAACCCACCATGTTTCAGGTTAGATTGTTGTTGGTTTTGGTATTGGTCTTGGGCTCTGCCTTAGCACCAGAGGGTCTGTGAGGTCTGGAGGAGTTCGTCTTCGTCTAACATTCCATTAAACTTCATACACACATAGATTGCTATTATTGTTATTATTGCTATTACTCCTACTAGTTTTCCTCCCTTTTGTTTCTCTAGGGCATGAGCGAAAAGAGAAAAGTAAAGAGGAGGAATTGTAGGAAAAAATATATATGCATGGATGTATGTCCCTGTTTCTGCATTCAAGCCTGTACTCTGTGTGTTTTATGTGGGTGTGCTTGGAAAGCAAATAGGGATTTAGCTTTGCGGTTTGGCCATCTCTTTGCTCTGTTTGCTGATGCTACTTTCTCTTCTAGCAATTCAGCAACAAAACCAAAAAACGGTTTCCCTTGTTTGTAAGGTTATGCTTTTTTGAGGGATGTTCAAATTGCAGAGACACGAGGATTTCCCTACACGTCAAAAGCTTCTTTCAGTACTTTTTTTCTGTGGCTGTGCACTCCCTATTGATCATGAGAGTGATGTTGATCACTCGACTTTAACATTGCAGCCGAGGTAAGGAATGTGTAAAAAAAACCAGCTTACATTTGCAATTTACAAGTTATCAGAATGCTAATACAGGAGGTAGGTGTAGTGCACGTCTTTACAACAAAAACTCCAGACAGATTTTGTCAGTCATGACCTATGAAGAGAAAAAAAAACAAGAAAGGAATGTTTGATTGTGAGAGAAAAGAGAGGAAGCTGGAATTGTGTGCTGCATTATTATTACCGTCTTTTGTATGCGTATACCGAACAGAACCACTTGAATCTATTGCAAATAAAGTGGGAAATGCAAACCTAGACCCCCCGTCTCCAACACATAGTCTCTGCAATAAAACCTTGAGTGTCATATCAAAATATGGCTGTTAGCTATTTTGTTAGAATTAGAATTATCATGGCTTACGCGTGCTTTCTCCTTGTTTTAATTTTGTCCTTCTCTTCCCTCACTCAATTCTTTTCCTCTTCACTACCACTACATTCCCTAGCTTGTTTTTGTAATCGCTGAAGTGATTGAAAACCCTCTGTCATTTCCATAATTTTGTTGATATGAAGTAGCGTCATAGAATTAATGAATCAAAAAGGAAAGTAAATATGGATTTTGTCTATGTGAGTGGTCTAACACATTCAGGCATAGAGCGTACCTTTCCTTCCTATTAAAGGATCCCATATATTATTAGTTTCGGTGCAGGTCTACTCGTGATTTTCGACTTTGAGCTTTCTCGTCACTCAGAGAGCAGAAGGGTTCGTGACAAACGATCAGGTTATAATGCCACGACTGGATAAGTAAAAAAAGAGTAGGAAACACGAGAGTTCATGCTTCTTTACTTAATAGCACACACAATCTATTTTTCACGAGTATACCTACCGTAAATCCTCTAAAGATCGCCCCCGGCGAAAATTTGAAATTTCGCTCTTGACCCCCCGGCGATAAATAGAGACCCGGCGATCTCTGGAGACCCGGCGAAATTTAAAATTTTCGTTTTCATATATCTTCAACCGTAGGAATATTCACTAAAAAACAGTTCAACTTAATCTTTGTCGTCAAGTTCAATCACTAATTGTCTCTACATG
>VICI01000670.1:0-32507 GCA_019593645.1 Akabosia matsudoensis
ACGTGTCTCAATATTACGAAGCTGAGCTATGTTCAGCAAGTAATGAAATGACTTTGATGAGTCTGCTTGTCTGTGTCTGTCGAAGCACTACAGGCCATACGCTTTGCCCGATTTTAACCAAACTTGTTGGAATGGGAATACAGGCCGCTGGCAACAACTCTATAGATTTTCAGCCCAATCGGTCAAATATAAAGGCATGGGTCAGCGGGCCAATTTCGACTCAACTTGGTATAGTGGTCTCAACTTAAGGCGTCTGGAAAGGCTCGTATGGCTTTTCTGCTAGATTTGTCAACGAACAGGGTCAACTTATTTTGGCCATAGAGACATGGGGTACGGTACATACATCATAGGAAAGGCCTCATCTACAGCTTTTCAACGCAATTTCTCAGTTGAGGGCGGCTAATGTTTCTTTCCAGCTTTTTATTTTTGTCTTTTCACCTTACCTTTTTATTTATTTATTTTTCTTTACTTTTCTGGTTTTCGTTCAGCATGATGATTATAGCTGTTTTGAACAGCTTTTATTTTTGTGAGCACTTGAATTTACATTCGACCCTTTCTGTTTAGTGTTATCTCTATCGCTGATGCTCACTTTACTGGTAAATGTTTTGCATACAGAGAGCACTGGAGTATAAATAACACACCTGCTTTTTCCGGCAGACTCATGTCCCAATCCAATCGAGACCAATCATCTACAAATTATGCGTTTGTGTTTTGGCAACTGACATTCATCCATTAACTATACATAAGCCTTGTCCATGTCCAATGCATTTAGCTGTATGGCATTTTGCTTTTTTTAACCGGAAGCTTCAGCCTTCGCAAATAAATAAATTGAGCATACTGAGCACTGAGCGTCCAGCCTATCAGAGTTGCAAATTAAACTGGTAGCGAAGTAAACAGATCCGGAGTTAAACGTGATTTCGCCAAGGAATATATAAAAGAAAAGAAAGTTTCTTGGGAAATTCATTCATTCTTAAATAGCCTACGTCGCCAGTGTCATCAGGTTTGTTATTCGATTTCAGTTGTGCGAAAGAGACATTGAAACGCTGTCTATTTTGTGGAGTTCGGATAAAAAACAATCCTAAGAATCGCAAGCTTTAGTTCAGCTTACGACTTAAATTTCATTGCCGAAATCATTCGTTTCATCAAGTTTCCCAGCTCCTTAACACTTTTTACCCGTTCTCGCTTTTCACCCGTTACACAAAAAGTTCTTAAAACAGTTATATACGGAAATTCTGATTCTCAAAAGTGATAATGGCACTAATTAGCCCCTTTTCTGGAGTCTCACTGTTAAGCTGGCTGATTTTAATGATGGTATGCTCTCGTTTTGTAACAAACAAAATCCTTTATAAATGAACAAGACAACTTGCACTACTTCTGCATGCACTGGGCCGGTACAAAATGTTGGTACATTTTAAACTTTAATTTGAGTAAATAGAAACTTGTTCTTTGTGTGGTCAATGCATTAGGAGCTTTCTCGGACGACAGCAAGTGTTGGCTTCTATCAACAAGAGAACAGCATGGCATTTACGTCAGTCGTAGTGTCCACATCTTCTCCAGCTTCCTCCGTAATGTATGGAGGAGTAACAGAGGCGAAAAACGGCACACAACAACCTGCTCACCCGCAGAAAATTTTACCAGAGCAGTACCACCATCAGAAAATGGTTGTTCGTCCAATACAATCAGCCAACTCAAGAATGCTTGCAACAAATAAACACGCTGAAAGAGAATTGATTAGAACGAAAATTCGTCTTGTACCCAAGGACAAATTGAATCGCTATAAAATGGAAGCAGCTCGACAGCTTCAGGCGAGCTTGATACGTGTAAGTTGATTCAAATCCGATCTTTTCCTAACCCAGAATCCCCTCTAGCTTATAGTGGATATCAAATAGGCTAGGAATGTTAAAAAACAACCTAGACGAAAAAAAGAATGTAGGGTCCTGGAAATTGCAGGACAAAATACGGATTTTTTTATATTCTGTCTGACGCTCAAGCCATAGGATGCAGAGACTAAGAGGATGATGATGGAATGGATAATAATAAAAACGCAAGTACAAAGAGAAACGAGAAAGGGGCACGCTGTCCTGCGTTGCTTTCTCTGAAATTCCTTTTTCTTATGAGCTACATTTAAATTTACTCATCGTTTCATCTCCTTTCTCTGTCCGGATCTCATCAAATATACACATTCCTTGTCAGTTGAGTTTTGACGCAATTATCGTCAGATGTCCCAGAGAAAGCATGTTCTACGGACAAGCAAGACCTGTTCTCATACTGGCATAAAAAGCCTTACGAATAGAGAAAAGTTTGAGATTCAGAATGGTCAATATTTTTTGAGTCGGTGCAGTTCTCATGTATACTAATCATTATTTATAACAAGGCTGAAATTTAAAACCGGTTTGGGGCGAGCGGATAATTTGTGGGATCTAGGGTTTTGTAGATGGCTTTTAACCATGTATTACTCCTGTAAATATCGGTTAATTTGATAGATCCCATTCTTCAATGAAATTTCTCCGAGTTTCAATTTTCTTTGTCCTTCGCATTCGCTGTAGAATTTGAAGCTGAATACAGTTTTACTCTTCAGGCAGAAGGCCATCAAATAAAATAAAAGAGAGTTTAGGTGAGTAGAATTCTTTTTTTAGCAACGTGAGCAGAAAATAAGTTCTTCCCCTCTTCGTTCACGAAATTGGGCAATTCCTTAAACTGAAACAGTTTAGGTTTCGTGAATATAATATGTGTCTATGCTCTAAAATTCACTTCCTTTTGTGAATCTGGAGAAAGCAGCTGCACCTCTCACTCCAGCAAATTTCCCTCTTCAATTCTCCTTCAACTTTTCCTTGGTTGCCTACATAATATGTAATAATGATAATGGAATAATATTTTGGGTGAAAGGGTAGAGAGATGCAAAATAACATCGTTTTGTTGCGCTACGTCACTTACGTAGTCTGATGATGGAAACGTAGTCGTTCAGACAGATCAAACAAAAGTAGCGTAACACGAATAAATCATGATGGACCCATTAATGTTTGATTGAAAAGAAATTTATTTGCTGGGGATAGTAATTTAGGTAATACCGATAACTTGTGCGCTATCTTTTGGTAGCAGGTATTAGATATTGACACAAATCTATCACGGACGGACTGACGGTCAAAATTACACTCCTTATGTTTGAAAAATGTTAGTACTTTTAGTACAGCATGCTATCAGTTGTGAGCTTATCCAGAACGCAGGCACATCACTGCTTTAACTTTAACCATCCGAATGTCATAGAAATGAAAGTGGTGTGTCTGTTTATGAAAGCCAGAACGGGACCCAGGAATGTGTAGCGAAGGGGAAACTCCTCTCTACAATCCTTTCTCGCGCTCCAAGATTTTAACAGGGTATGCATAATAATACTAACGAAATGAGGTTAGAATCCGAGGAAGTTATTTCCATGTATTGCGAAACGTATAGAGTAATGTGGAAAAAAAGGAAGTACACGTGAGAATGAAGCTCACAAGGACTAAGAACAGCACTAGAGAAAATAATACGTAACAATTAACTGGCATAATCATGGACGGCTAAGAGAACAAGTAGGAATCTAATTATAGACCAATTACTTCGATTGTTTGCGGTTGGTTTACCGAAAAGATGATATTGAAGCAGAAAATAGCGAGTATCGTTGATTGTTTACCGAGAAAGCAGCCACATATCCCTCAGGTAAACACGTATTTGCCTAAAACTGTAGGATTCAATTTAGGCATCGTCACTCACTAAATTCCTAAATTAACACCTTTTCTGAGATCCCCTACTGAGAATGAAGTCAACGTCGACGGTAGGGAAGACGAAAACCTACAAACTTCAAGTGGGTCTCCAGAAAAATCTTCAGGAACGTGAAGTGCGGGCACATTGAAAGCGAATCAACAAATTATACAAGTGTTCGACGAAGTAAAGTAGGTCAGGAACCTATTACGCATCATTTGGGTAAAATATCGAATTATTTGTAGGAACTTAAATAAAAGGAGAGGGAACTTTTTATATGCATGAAAAAGCAACAGAAACAACAGTTTAGATAAGCTAACATAACATAAGCTAAATAGCTTTACTATATTATACATCTAGTATCATATATTTGATGCCCATCATACGCAGTATAATAACAGTAATCTGTCTAAATATTTCCGGTTATTATTGGGGAATTGTCCCGTTTTGACTTCAGAGTTTTCAAGCAATTTCTAGCACAACCGAAAACATTCCCTCCAAAGTCAAAGTTGCAGCAAAAAAGTCTTTGGCTGCTGCCCAAAGTGGCATCTTCAACCCAGATATCGTTCAACACTTCTCTACCATCCTGCAAAAAGGGGCACAGCAACAGGTTAGCTGATCTTTTAAAGGTGTTTTTGTAGTAGATCATCGTCTTAACTGTAATAATTGGGGAGCCTCTTTGTTCTTTTGTTTGAACACGCGTCTTCTAAAAGTTGACTATGTAATTTTGTTTGCATCTGCTTGTAGGGGCAACCTGCAAAACAGTTACAAATGATACTCTCAACGCTTTCTCCAACCGCTCCAGCTCCAACTAGATCGGCGTTAGAGGGATTGGTAACTTTCATCTCGGCAAACCTCTCTGGCGTAAATAATTTGCTTGCAAGCGTACTCGGCGGAGTTCCAGATCTGTTGTCCGTAAGTGTTTTTCAATTGTATCAAACTGCTCCATACATCCATTTTTTCACACCACACGCTCTGCAAATTGATGAAATATGTCCGTAAAAAACCAAACATGCTGATTTTATTGCACTTTTATTTTCTTTCCGTGTTACTTCTCAGGGTGTAATTAAATCGCTGACAGGAAATTTGGGGGCTGTGACAGGAGTGTTAACTGGTAGTTTGGCAAGCCTTGCTGAGCTGCTTGGAGGAGTTCTCGGTTGATAGAATTTGAAGCCAGGGAAACATCACTTTTCAATCATGCTATACTATAGTGGTAATGATGACGACGGTTCTTCAGTAAAACAGGAATTTAGAGACATCTGCAAAGCAATTGGGAAAGGTAATACGTGAGTAAGCGAAGTAACGCGCAGTCAGCCAGCATAGCCGTAAAAATTTCTCACGCAAATTCCCTACAGCAAAATGGCATCATCTAGTGTCATCCGGTCACGTAGTGAATACCACAGATTACACACGACAGGATGAGGTGCAGAATATAAAATGAAATCAGAGATAACGTCGTAGATTGTTGTCAACGCTTTGGACAGACTAAACTACATGAAGAAACTAACTAGTGGTGGCTTTCTTTTTTCAGTAGTGTTGCTTCCCTGGCCTAATCTACTGTGAACAAACAAGTATTGCATGGTTTTTAGCAAAATATTCGTTTTGAAAGAAGTAGACCGACTGCGATCAATGAAATCAACGACCTTTTCAAATCACTTAGCTCCACAAGGAAAAAGTAAACATCGAATATCGACACTTATTTAATCAGACTTTTTGTTGTGGCCTTCAAGATCTTTTTAGAAATATAATCAAACTATGTACTTTTACATTACATCCAAACGAAAATAAAGTTTTGCTTTCAGTTTCACTCGTCTAACTTGGTGAATTCAACTCCAAGCAAAAATAAAATGTCTGAGGTGTTACTAGAGCCAAAAGTTTGATTGAAAACTTATAATTCTGCCTGCATTTTTGTATGATAAAAATATCATGTAAGGAAAACTAACTAGAATGGCAGGGTTATAAAAAATGTATTACCTTTCTTAAATTTTTCAGAGCTTGTAGGATATTCTTTATTGATGTGCTACCCCGACTTATAATGAGTTTAAGATGTAATCTTAAATGTTTCCTGCAGGATGGGTGCTTAAAGTGAACGATTCTTGATTGACAGTATAGTTTTTGCGGTTCAAGGTTATTTACAAGATGATGCTTTGAGGGTGGTGTGGTGGAGAGCAGGGGTTTGGAGATAGTATTTTGTGGACGCGGGCGCATTGGTATCTGTACTTTCACGTATGTGTAAGCTCGACCCTTCAGCGATGTAATCAGGAATGTACTTGAATACGAAAAAGATAATAAACCCTCTTAAAACTGTATCCACAGCACCTTTTATTCCAGCATGCTTTTCGACTTATGATAGAAAATTCAAAAATCGGTTTTAATCATCCAGTTAATTGTTCCACCTTTAATCGAATATCATAATTTTGGTCCAAAAAATCTCCCGAGGCAGTTCCAAGACTGATCATCCGAATCCGGACTGACTTCTAAAGCTAGGGTATACGACTTGACTTACCCATGCTATAATACCAGTCTTTTATGAAGGTACTATTTCAGGATGACTATGACTCACTAATAATTGCATAAGACCCGCGCAAAAAACAAAATGTGTTACAATTTTACTTATTCGTTGACTACCAATCTTTAATAAGAGTCCCTCGTTAAATATATAATTTCATATATTTGCTAAAATTTCCCTAACGGTATTGCTATCAAAATATCTTGGGACAACAAAAAATACTTTTAGTGTCCGAACGTTGTCTACATTGGTTGAAATTATGATTATCGTGATCGAAATGTATCTAAATGCATAGTTAGTTGAAGTTCGTAGTCACTACAGGAGCTCAAGATAGCTTTTTAATTCGAAAACTTTTGCAAACCTAAGCATGGGTGCAGAAATAACGATGTCAGTAGCACACTACTGTGACTATGCATATCAAAGTGAAATTTCTATAAATTTCGCTATTCGAAATGAGAGCTTTGCGAGTTAACTACATTATAATTGATATGAACACCACAAAACGATTGAAGAGAGAAATGAACTATGTCAAGATTTGGTCTGTTTAAAACGTGAGCTCATGTATGAGCGTGGGTCAAACAGTTTCATTTATAGAAAGTGGAAAGGCTGTAGCTTTTACTATGAGAAACTTGAAAGACTATGCCATTAAGATCCTCATGGAATTTACGTTATGCGTACCACCACAAACAATGTTCAGAACGTAATGACATCGACGAGTTTGCCTGTCCCACTGTGGACTTTCCGCAGACTACAATCCGTAAGCGTTGACTGATTTTTGGTATTAGATGCCTAACGTGACTGACAACAGCACTTTGTTGATCGAATCGGTGAAACGTTAGAACCAGGACCAGGCTTCAAGTTTTTTTTCTTCGTGCTGATTTTGACAAGACTTTGTGGGTGTGTTGAGGTCGTAGGGAAGATTCCTATCGCTTTTTAGCTGAATCGCGGGGCGGGGTTAAGGACCAAAGTGTTTTGTTTCCGTGCGACAGTGAACACTTCGAGTGATTCATCATTGGAAAGCTCTCATAAAGGGCTTCTCAATGCTATCCCTCACTTCTTTCCTTTAAACTTGCTTTTCTGATTTATTTACGTCATTATAGCTGTGACTTAACAGCTTCTATTATATATGCTCCACTCTACAGATCGAGGTGTTCATATTCCTTGCCCGCAACAGCAGTAACTGCACCAACATCACATTCGGAACATCAAATATGACTTGAAGAACATAGAAAACGAAGGGACACTAGACGGTTGCCACCGGCATGAAATTAAGCTTGCTGTTGACGACATCCGAAATTTTAAGTCAGTTTTGCTCTTATCTGTCGTCTTGAGCTACGAGTATTTGTGGGGAAAGTTGACGGTAATGCAGGCCTCTTTGTTCTTATTGTTAGAGTGAAAGCAACCCGTAGATATTTATGAAGTTAAAGAGCTGTTTCACAACAATAATAATAATTAATAATAATGCTAAAAGCGGATCAACATTGTTGTCATGATGATCGTTTCACGTAAGGCATGAGGGGAAGTGGTGAGGGTTGGTGGCGGTGGTGTGGAACAAAAAATTCTACAATCATATTAAATGAAGGATGAATAGCACAATGAAAGGGAAGTTCTAATATACATCGGTTCAAGCCAACAAAAACCTCCATTACAAGATTGCATGAGCACTCACTATTATAATAGCTGCCAATCCATCCGGTATTATATGTTTCCTCTCTTGATTCCATACAGCGAAAAGAACTTAAAGATTTTCTTTTCATCATGTCTGGAGATTCAAAATGAATTTTATCAATACTGACAGCAGTGTTATTGTGCTCGTGTCTGGCGGTTCATTCTTTCGAGTATGTTACAGGCGCATTCTTATGAGATCATTACAAAATTCATTTATTTGTTGACCGATGAAATGGTTAGCAAACTTTTACAAAACTGAAGTCATATCTGAGTACACAAAATTTAGAAGATTTAACGTGAAATAAAAATTTCCCCAAGCTGTTTCGCTTCATTCCCAGAACTTTAAAGAATATAAGTAATTTCTTGCTGTACTATTGTATAGACATGTCAAGGTATTGCTGTGCAACTGTCATAGCAACTATTTTTGTCAATAAGGACCCAACTACAAAAAATGGTGGATTTTTACGGTTCCTCTAAAGTTAGTCACAAAGGAATAAACCGGATACACAAAATGTTTTTAGCGTAAAACGGAGATAAACAGACATAATCGATTGTGCATATATATCCTGTCCTGTTCTCAAACAATGTAATCTTCTTTCTGATTTTTCCACTTAACGATCAAGTATAATATTGTTGTCTGAATGTTTTTTGTTCACTTGGTTTTATATTTTCAAAATTAATCAGTTTCATTTTATTCACGTTTTTAACCAAACGAAATTTGTGCCATGTATGACATATGACCAAAAATAAGACCATCAAAAATAGATTAGTGATTAGTGGTATTAATTGATTGATTGATTTGTATTTATTGCAAATTCTGCTTACGGTTTCTTACAGAAATTAATGACCGAATAACTGGAACTGTTTCCCTAAGCGAAAACCCTCAAAAAATTGCACAAATACTTAATATAAGTACATCTAGAGCATGGTAGCCATGAGACAACGATTCTGGCCATTTTTTATAATGTATCTTTTTATTTTCGCATACACGAGACCCTCACGTATTTATCTCCAAAGACTTGCTCCAACATCAACAACTACTGAGCAAGAAGGGTACCTATTTGCTCGAGTTGCTGAAGTTTACTTTTTGAAGCTATTCTCAGTCAAGACAAAATGATGTAAACAATGAAATATATGGAACAACAATAATGCAACTTCAAGAACAAAATTTCAAAAGAAAAATTCCCCAATGGTTAACAGAATTTTCAACTGTTGTCGCACCGCACTATTGTTTTGTGGTTTCGCCAACCAACCCAGAGATAGCAAAAAGGAAGTAGCGAAAGCCGGCAAATTAAAAACATGAAAATGATACCTGTGTCGGTTGTAGTGCTATGCAAGCTTTGTTTTCTTACGTACATGGTGCATAGGTAATTTGGCATAGGCTTTGCTTGGCTTCCCCTCTGGTTCAGCTCTTCTGCACTGCAGTCAACATTGGAGTACGTGTGACGGGGCGGCGGGATAGGACGAAGGAGTCAAGGGTACTTAAATTAATGTCATCGGCTAAAAAATTTTTCGAAATAGTCTCTAGCAATACATTGCAGTTGGAAACTCGACTCGATTATTTTCCAAACGTGAAGTAAATGAAAATGTCATAACGAAAAGGAGTGCCACAGGGAAGAACCAAAGCACTTGTTCATTGACCTATTTGCTTGTTTGGGCTTGCCTTTTCTCAAATACTCAGAACTTTCACATCTTCTAATGGAATATTCAACCCCTATGCAGTAAGCGAACAGTAAAGGGAACAACTGTACTGTTATTTAGTACAATCAAAATAGTTGGTAAGCTTTATCAATAGTAAGTGCTCAATACCTGTCAAGTAGTGGCATTTAAAGGATTTAATAGCCCGAAGACGCTTGCCATAAATGTACGCAGAGGTTTTTAAAATATGCATTATTAGAGGCGACCATCATCTAAATGAGACGGAGGAGATTCTGAATAGTGTAGGGTTAAGTTTTTCATGTGGCAGTAAAAACCTCATAATATTATTTGAAAAAGTAAAAATGTAGTCAAACTTTTGTATCAAATTATATATAATAATTTTAAAAAATTGGTACGCATTTCATTGATATCTAAGTTTGTTCGAGAGATGCTCAAAAATAAAACTTGCAACTCGATACGCAGTATCATACATACCTACGACGGCGAATCTAAAGCATTCGCTTTATTTCCGTTTTATCTTTGTTGGATTTCTGATAGAAAAAAAACTAATTGTTAGCTTTTATTTCCATTAAACACCTATCAATTTTGTTATAGACATCTACAAGGGTTCATATGACTTTACTTATAACCATACCATGTTAAATATTACATTTTCTCCAATTTTTGCAGTTCATCAAAGGAGTCGTACGTTTGTAATGATACATAGTCGGCATCACGTTGTACATCCAGCATCGAATTTATTGTCCATTGCCTCTAAATACTAAATGTACTTGCCAATAATGATAATGATGCGTGAATTATTCTTATCACAACAAATATTAATTGGCTAATCGGGATGTAGCTGTTCGTATGAATCCAAGTTGATTAAACGGAAAATGAGTAAAAATAACTGGCTGCTTAGCTGTTAACAATTAGTCTTAGTAATTTGGATCTACTGTTTTTGCAAGTATATGATCAACAGAAATTCAGAAATCTACACTATATGGTTGATTCACGAAGGTTTGCTTTGCAATTCAAGACCTTTGAACGCTAATAAGGCGGCCTTTGAGAAAGATTATTGTGTGGAATTTTGATTTTGTAAGTATATCATTTATCCTCTCCAAACCAAGAAAACCTAAGCAGGAACTGTTTCCTCAACGATTTCCATACAACTGATGTGATGCTACGAGTTGATAAGTGTATTGTATAGGTTTATAGTACAAAAGTTTGGTAATGATAGTAAGTTATCCTTGTTACTCAGTATTCATCAATTGCACAGAAAACTTGTACATGTGAAAGAGTAAAGTGATTGGACGCGTGAGGGATCATGCTCGACATACGTCTTGTTTTTGATCAGCATAATTACTGTGAACCGCAATGAGTTTTTCGAATGACCCTGTTCCGAAAGGGGACGTTTCTTCTCAATAGAGTCACATCGACAAACTCTAGTCCTCAAAAACGGTAAAGCTCCCTATTTATTAGCCCGGACAATAAGAACCAGCAAAAAGACATATTTTACCTCATAGAACACATGAATGTAATATACAGACTAAAGACAGATTACTAAAGACAAAAACAAAACTACAAGTCAACAACTATGTTTATCATGAATTTTTTCATATGGTTTCCGTTTGCAGAAAATTTTCTTACAGGTGGAAGTAAAGCAGCGTTGGGGTTGATACGGTCCTGGTATGTGAACTGCTGATTTTGATAATCGAATAATGCTTGAAAAAGAGCAAGCCACGGAGACAGTCAAATGGAGAAAAGGAAAATGTAAGAGTAGGAAAAATATGAAGTGAAAGGAGGAGGGAAGAGCGCAGTCCACAACTGTGTACTACTGATAATGATCCTCAGTACTGTGCAGAATCTTGTGTGGAGCCTCTCTAGTGTGCTTTGCAGAAGAGGCATAGAATCGAGGTAAAAGCAGCAGCGAACAACGGAACTTGCGTATTGAGAAGAGCTTAAAATATAAGAACACTCTCGACTCAATCATCCGGTTTAGTTTCATGCACGAACTGGCCCCTTCCACACAACGCGCACACCTCACGTCGACATATTAAACTCTCTCTCTCCTTTGCAGTTAGCAAACGCCGCTTGTCAAAGTGACGAATAAAATAAAAAAATGTACGGGCTTATTAATAAATACGCGTTTCTTCCATGAACTCGAAGCCTTGAACGGAAATAGGTTCTATTGAGAGGATCTTCAGGCTTTATACAAACCGTTCTCTACTTATAAAACGTACAATCTTGGACTGAATTGTTACACTGGAACAAAATTCTCTTCTCCCTGTTATAAAATGAGACAATCTCCACGAAAACGTGAGCCTAAGTATATATTATTAACACTAGAAATTTTAATTTGAGGCTTATCCATCTCTGCCAAAACAGAGTGTATAAAATCTCATCCTGTATATATGTGCTTCAGTGATTTTTAAGTTACTTTACTATCCATGAGTTACCTGTGAAAAGCGTACAAATATTACCTTACATGTACACATGTCAAAGACATATTTTGATTAGACATATAACAGACAGTTGTAACCAACAAAATTACACGGGTATGCAGGTGTACATATTGTTTCTTTTCAAAAGTTAGTGAAAGTGCTCTCTACAACAACTCCTTAGCCAAACAGCAATCCAAGGAAACGGCACACTGATTGAGTACCTAAAGTGAAGTTTTGAATGTGAAAAGTAATGTTTCTCGAGTTGCCCCAGAGTTGTGTGTGCAGATAAAAATGGGCGTCTACGTGTTTACCGTAGTTCAGAGACACAATGGGTAAAACATGATCAACAAAAAATTAGTGAGAAACAAAAAGATTATCATACTAAATGTAAGTCTACGCGTTTGCTATTAATTCCATAAAATATTTATGCTATCACACACACATCTGGTTTAAGGATGTGAAGAAAACTAACCTATTGATATATATCAGCAATTACCTTCTATTAAAATTATCGAAACACTATTGTATTCTGTATGGTTGTACCCTGCAAGCCTTTTCTATGTCTACTTTTCTCATTCTAAGAAAAGTATGTACATACTTACAACTCATCGGATGAGAATTACTCGGGATTACTTTTCAGCATGGTTCACAAAGTAGTTCTGAAATTCTTGCAATTCCTATTTCTCATACGAAGAAAGTGGAATGAATGAATCAGGTCGTAGTAAATTTCATACTCCCATCGCGTAAACTGTCTTATAATGAGAATCAGGTTTTTGTGATAGCTTTTATAAAGTTAGAATGCATTTTTTTAGATGAGATGTACTGATTTTGTCGTTTCTTAGCACAAGAATATTATCCTACTAATAGAAAAAACAATAAGACTTTTTTCACGCTATAAATGTTGGCTCTAGGAGTTTTCTATATTCCTTGAGCCCATACTTATACGCACAGATGTTTAAAAAGAAGAAAGCAAGAAATAGGAGTCTTTCCGTTATTTATCGCTGACACTGGCAGGGCTAGTTTATATCATAGACACGCGTCTACCGAAATCATCACATTGCGCTTGCATCTATCTCCTACCGATAAGAAGCGAAGGCTTCCTCAATGCTTGTTACAGTTTTTGTTATAATCTTAGTTGTCACAAAAGATGATATTTCGTAATGATGGCAATGTTTCAAGATAATATGTCGCGTTTTTTCGGAATAAATGAGAGTGAATAACTATGCACATGAGAGATGTTACATGATATATGAGATATTATTACTATCGTCTTCATTATCATGAAAAGGATCATTTTCGCCGTAAACAGTGTTTTACTGTTCAAATTTTAGAGCTTGCAAAATTAGAGGCAACAGACATGGGGGTGCCTAACATAAATAATGAAAGGAAAGCAAGATAACAACCATCAAGTAAATAAAAACACTGAACAATGATGATGAGTTGTAAAACCGCCGCTGGTGCGTTGAAGCTGGTAGTATATCCAAGTATAATCACATTCCTTCATGCTACATGGAAAGGGGCATTGTGAACAAAATAAGCGCCCAATGCCATGCTTAGATGCAATAAAAATCTTTATTCGTCGCGTATATCTGGCTGCAATTTCATTCCCTTCTCTTTGAAACCTTGCCCCATTTTGGTTTGATGCTTGCTATTATGAATTATTACGAGTGAGTTGTTCAATTGAACAACTCAGTATTTCATTACAATCGAATATTTATGAGTCCACTAAGGAGTTCTGTCGCAAAGAAGTTACGTAGCACATGCAGGTATTCGGTATCTAATTAATCGGGTCCCTTTTTTGTTTAGTGGGTGCAGATAGAAGATTTCTGACACAGCATTTTTTTTCTCTTCCGTTCAGCTCATCCTTCCTTTAACGCTTATATTTTTGTTGTGTTTTCCCGACAGTTGTACCTTCCACTGAACTGAAGCGTTATCTAAATGTTTACAATCTACAACTTCAGATCATTTCAATGGAGCAGTAGTACTATCAGTTTTTTTCTATCTTATCAGTTTTGCAACAAACTTACTTCTGATCAAATAACACAGTGCCGGCACTGTGACTGTAAACTAAGGAAATGAGGAAATAAAATATTTTAGAAAACTTAAACGCTGGAAGAAGTGTTCGAACTGAAATGAAAAACTTTTTACTGGAAGGGGAAAATTCTTCTCTTATGAATGAAACTAAATACAAATAAACAAACGACAACCCGCACAGGAAAACAAACGTAAGCATTTCCTGTACGCTTACGAATCTAAAAGAAGTGATAGGTTTGTCCAGATGTGTTTGGTGACGAAGTCGTAAAAGGCGGCATTTCATGATTTTTCACTAACATCTTCACATCTCTGTCTCCAGTCAAGTTCAGCTTCATTCATTTCAATTTTGAAGCGCGTCACGCACGTTGGCTCTGTTCTGTTCAGGTCAATCATAAATATTATATCCAGTTTTTAGAAAAGTAGCGTTTCAGAGCATGTTTATACATGGGGGAAATGATTATAGGTACATCAAAAACAAACTATGCACAAACAGCATGAACTGCTTACTGTATTAGTTTACAAGAACAATGGTGATGTTATTGGTTACCTTTTATTCAACCGAAGGTTAGCGACTCAGAATAATTTTAAAGAAATGAAAATTTGCATTTGGCTCCTCCCTTTAAACTTCCGTTGAGGCTTCTTTTCGTTTAGGGATCGATTCAAGTGTTCACAAAGGGAAATTTGTTCAAATACTACAGCACAAGATGCTGATGAAAACAACAAAATTAGTCTACTACACTTGACAAAAACGAAATATATTCTTAGAAAAAATATACACACAAGCACACCATTAATAGAGCACTCTGAATGGATAAATTTTGAATAAGCTATTCAGTTGTTTAGTGTGAGACATTTTGGGATATTCAATGTAAATGCATTCGCCGCTGTTGGCATGGATATCATGTTCTTCAGTTGAAGGTTTCGTCACGTATTATGCATGCTCTTTCCATTTTTTACTCCAAAGATTATTCCCATGCAGTAGTAAACACAGGCGTTTTTGTAAATTCGTGAGGATTTGGTTAGAAACAAAAAACCTGTTAAGCCACAGCCATAATGACGAAGCTGAATGCAAACCAACTAAGAAAACGCAAAAAAAGCAAAACGAAGCCCGGAAAATGATAAGATTGAAAAGACCTTGAAACTTTCCAATGCTATGTCACTTGCCATGTTTCAATACAAAAACCAAGTTGACCCCTTTCCCCGCCACCGAAACTTGACCTGTTGAATTGAAAAGTAACAAGAATCTTTTGAAGAATTTAAAGCATCGGTCTACCATCATTTAAAGCATCGAGATATCATTCATATAAGTACAAATGTATACGTGTTCATAGATATAATAAATAAAAGTAAGGTTAATTAGTCAGTCTTTTGGTAGGTTGGCAAATTTTAGCCTATATCCCTGTCATTACAAAAAAAAACATTTACAAGTCATACAGAATTACGTTATCTATATCTGTTGCATTAAACAAAAGTTTTTTCCAAGATTCTGCACTAGATGAGCACACAAAAGCACGCGAGTAAAAGATAGAGCTCAAAATCACTAAGGTATTTCAATAACCTAAGGTATCACTGGGCCAAGTTTGGTCCAAAACAGTCGAAGTACATGGCCTGTAACATGTCCACAGACAGACGGACGGACAGATAAACTCATCGATATCATTACTCGCTGAACATAGTTCAGCTTCGTAATAATCGAAATTTCTCCGGAATCGCTGTATTAGACAAGGGGAAGATTGAAAAAAAATTATGGTTCCAGGCGGCCATGCTGCACTAAAGAAATCCCCATAAGGAAGTGGCAAATGCTACTCGATTTGATAGATATACATATTCGAATCATTCCGGTGTTCAATATGTTCACGTATGTTTAATATGCTGCCCTAGAAACTACATATGAGACAACAATCTCAATCTGGTAATCTAGACTTGCAGTTTTGAAAGTTCAGAGAATCGTGTTGACATCAAATTTAAAGAAGGTCGTGCTGAACGATGAAATCCCAGCTCGGCATAAAAATCGGGCATATGTACTCCTTCAAATGTCGACACACTTTCTCGTTTGGCTTGGAGGCAAGTGACCCAGCTTTTAATCTTACCATATTTTCTGAAAATCAATATTACTCAAGTGATATACTGGAGGTGGTTCTTTTCCTACATAAAAGCTCTTGATAGCAGAACTAGAGGCACGCAGTCAATATGTTGGAATAAGTTAAATTATAACTTTTTATGCCTGCAATGCTGAAGATAAATGGTAAGAGAATCAAATAATATTGTGCAGATTTTTTTCAAGAGTTATTGGAAATATTTACATTTTGTGTTTTGACTTTTTCGGAACACCTCACGAGCAAACTTATTTTTCTGCTTGACAGTATCATCGCCATCAACCAATAAATTTTGTGCTGTTTAGCTCTTCTAATTCCCGTGATAATTTTTAAACGATAGCTTTTCGGATTTGATACAACTGAGTCATTTGAATGCAAATTTCATAGGCGTGAAGTATTCATGTACACAAGTAAAACTGTGTGAGACGAAAATTAGCTCGCTATCGCAAAAAAATATACGGATTCTCAGAGTTTTTTCCTTGGCGTTCTCCATAAATAATTACTTAAGTGGAGCAAACGACGTTTTCTGACGATCAGACAAACAGATAATATTGGATATCGCAACGCAACACATCCTCTTCTGTTCTCTCTATCATTTCAATATATGTACGTTGAGATTTCGGAATTCTTGTGTCTTTTGATACTGACCCTTTTCGAAAACTTTGTGGACGCATGCCAGTTTGCTAATAAATATACGATTCTATTGTGACAGTGCTGAAGTTTACGTCAAAAGCAAGTATCTTCATGATAAACAAGTGAAACAATGAAACAATGCACGAAAATGAGGGTTTGTATGGGGCTATGAGTCACCATAATTTGCCTCGCATCCGAAAGTATTACCCTTTAAAAGATTGGATGACATTTTATCGAGCTATTATGAGTCAGTGGTTTGAGTTTTACGCGATGGCACTTTGGCACTACTTGAACTCAGGGGATCGAAACTGTCGGTCAAAAGTGTATAGATCGAGTAATCACACGCAAACATTACTTACTAATGTAAAAAGTACTGAACGATGTGTTGCTTGATCGAAGTAAAATAAAATAATGATGATTTTCTATTTTATAGACCAATATTGACTTTGTTACACGTAAAAACGTAAATAGTAATTGAATACCATGCGAGCTCCCATCCTCAAGTGTGATTTGCCGTTTTACAATAATTTCGAACTTTTACACCTTATCTAAGAAGAGGGAGGTTTGCTAAAAATTGAATGTGGCAGAAGCTTACATATTATAGTCATTATGTTGTACGTTTTACAGCATACGTTATCAAACAGGAAGGAAATAAAACGAAACAGAAAGAAACGTCGGGAATAACATATACATATTATCAGAAAACGATGTAGTTCCAACAATGGCAAAGATAAGATCAAGGAAAACAACAATGGATTTTTGAAACGGCAGAACGAATGGTAACTTTTCATGTAAAAAAATTATAAAAGCTTCTAAAAAACAACTGAAAGTAAATTCTTAAAACGTGAAGAAACGGCGTATGGCAGAGAATACATGCTGGAAAACAAGAACCGAATGAGGGAAAACCAATAATACACTCAAAAGTTAACTTTTTCGTTGCAAGTGAACAGCTAAAGGAATTATTTCTTTCATCTGCACTATGTGTACTTTGACTCACTTTGATACATCGTTTATGGAAACCAAAACCGTATTGCATTCATCGATATATGAATATTTTCGTGCAGTCCGACAGTACACAGCCAGGTAGTACTGTGTTTTAGCCTCTGTGCATACGAAGATAGGATTTTAAAAATTCAGTATATAGTATTTACATAACTTGTAACGATGCAGCTCAAATGTGAAGTTTCCTGTAGGATTTTCTGATATAACGTATCGGATGTATTATATTGCATTGTACGTTGTATGTACTGTTGGGGGAATAATAACTTTGGACCTGACACCATCTGAATTTTTTTCTTAAAATGCATTTTTCGTTGTTTCTTGGCGTCATAAGTTGAACACAAGGACCCATCAAGAAACGAAGAAAATGTATTTTAAGAAGAAAAAAAATTTCAGATGGTGCCTTAGTTCACCAAGCTGACTTGCATCTCAGGTCCAAGGCTATGATTCCACCAACAGTAATGGTTATGTTGATGAAACTTGGCCTTTGAATCGCCATAATTGCCATCCTTCTGGTTCCTGGTTTCTTACCTGGTCAATAAAAATGCACAATACTTAGCTTAAACTCGAAATAGGACTTGGGAATAGGAATAGGAATTTTAGGGCAACAAATTGGCGATTTCTAATATACGGGGTTCTTTTGATGATGCAATCACGCACAAATAATACTCCACAATCATCAGTGAATGATCATATTTGTTTGTTACAGTACTAAGTAAAAAAATCCAGATCATCTGTGACGGCGGTTTAAATTTATTTTCCTATGAACATCTATGTCGTGAAAGTGTTTTTACGCAATTCTTTGCCTCTTATCATGGCCTACTTAGGTGATAAACTGGGGCTTAGGAATTGAGTTTTTTAAGTGAGGGAATATTTTCTAATTATTACGTTGCAAGAGGAAATTTCTGCGTACAAGAAGTAATGAGTAAACCAAATTAAAAGATTGAAAAATTGGAATGGTACCACAAATTTAATCTTTCTGCTTAACTGTAGGTCCCGTTAACCCCACAATGTTCATAAAATGTTATATGTAAGAAGTGTATTTAATCATCTTAGGTCTTTTTCAGTACTTAAAATTAGTTCCGCTTTTTCATTGTATGCACGGTTTACTATATCAAGCTCTTCAGGTCCTTGTGGAATAGAAGTACGATTTTGTGTGCAAAAGACAAGAAACACATGTACGGTAAATACGAATTGTGCTTTTAAGCTGTAGACTGAATGCCCATCTCGGCTGCCGTACACATTTCAGCCATTATTCACCCAAATAGGAACGCTCATATATAATGAAAAGGCTTCATAATAGCGCTCAAAGAGGAAGACTGACTGGCTTAACTAAACGTTCTTTATTGACTCCAAGAAAACGGATAATGGCGAAAGAGGAGTGCGTGTAATATGTAAAATTGAAAAGAAAGAACATAAATACTGAAGTTCTTGTTTCTGCAGTTGCTGAAATTGTAAGAGATAGTGAAAGAACAAGGAGTAGAAACGCATAACCTTTTCGTACTTCGTACGAATCTGAACTACTTATGTTCAGCAAGTAATAATATCGATGAGCTTGTCTGTCTGTCTCTCTCACTGTTGGCGCTTTACGGGCCATGTAATTTTACCGATTCGGACCAAAGTTGGTACAATTATACCTTAGGTTACCCCAAGGGCAGGGCCAGGGGTCAACTTTCTGCTTTTTCCATTGAGACATTGGGAGTGATACATCGTTTCAAAGCTTTCAACTATAACATTTCATTGACATCGTTTCCCTGCTTCTTTTGCTTTTTTCTTAGTTTTTGCTTTGCTGGTTTGCTTTCAGTTTCGTCATTATAGCTGTGGCTTAAAAGCTTTTCATTAGCCTTGGCCTTCATATTGTTCTTTCGTTTTCTCCTCTTGGTGTCTCTTTTGCTTTGTGTTACATGCAGTACTGGAGTCAGTTATACTGGTTACAAATGTTGCAAAAAACACTCGTCCCTACTAGTACAGCACAGGTAAAGCATGTAAAACGAACTTATATACAGGTTAATACGTACATACATACGTACAGGTTAGTTTATTTTTCATTACTGGCCATGAGAATTGGAATTACTTATTTATTGAGACAGTAGTACTAGCTCTGCTTTTAGCCGGACAGAAATGAGATTGTCGCACCAAAAGTGATAATTAGGCTGTTAAGTTTAAGATAATCGATAGTTACAATTTTAAAGTTACCTATAAAGTTGCATTGCGTTTGCATAAAAGTTGCAATGTTTTTTCAATACCCAAAGGTTTACCTAACTTTAGTTAAATAAAATAAACCGGCAGAAAATGGTCACAGGTATTGCATCCAGGAAATGTTTAAAAAAACGAGAGAAAACTCCAAAATGAACATGAAATATCGGAAATAGCACGAGCACGTTGGTTGAAATTATTTGTTTAAATTTCTTTTGTTAATTGATTTGATACATAACCTGAATATTTAGCAAAAGCGGCAGTTTCGAATCGATCCTTTTTCCTTGACTAATCAATCTGTTCTTTGTTTCTTTTGCATCAATATTTAGTAACTTAGTATCAAAATCAATATTGATCAATTTAAAAAATATACCTATTCCAGTTGTTTGAGAAGCCAAGGATTGCCAAAAGATTCACCTCGTTTGGGTGTAACTTTGTATCACAAACAAATCAATCCATAAAAACGGTGAACCCCTCTTTCCTCCTGGAAGAGGAGATCGGGGTGTGTCCTATTGTCAAAATTTTCATTTTACTCTGATATACCATCGTTTCAAAGCTGAGCCTAATCTGCCCATAAAGAACTTTGCACCATTCCATTCTCCCAAGGAGAGGTGCTGGTCTTATTTTCAAAGGACACATATTGCTTAGATACCATCACACCAAAAATGAGCGAAGTCCATCCAAAGATAAAGACGTAAACTCAAACATTTTTACGCCTAGGATATGAAGTACTGCTTATTGGGCATGGTCCAAAATTAATAGGTCTTTAGGTAGGTATGTAATCGATCTCTTGAAACCCAATTTTACTGTATCGGTGACAAGTTAGAGGAAATTTAGACTCCGCAGCCGGACGAAAGGAACAAACAAACACGAAACTGCATATGTGTTACGAGGTTTGTAACTCATCTATATACCAAAAGCTTGAAGTCATTATATGAAAGCTTGTTCCTTTCACGAAAAATAAAAGGGTGACTCTAGTCCTTAAGGCACTTGCAAGGATCTTTATAATGAGTTTAGAGGCATGTATGTACTTTTTATATAACAGTCTATTATAGGAACAATATCAAGATGGAATACTGTCATCCACACGCCTGTTATATTCCCTTACACCGCTTTCATTTTGACTGTGAGACGGTGACGGCGTGATTACAAACCGAATTGAGGAAATGGCCGTGTGAGAGCTCGCCTACCAGAGAAATCGACCTTACATGACAGAGTCACAATGAGGAGACACCGGAACCCATTCGTAAACATGCGTTCAATGCCCGATAATTGCAAGTTCAAATGCATTGAAAGACATTAGAATTTTTCGCGAAACATGATTGTACATAAATATGTAAATAGCTTATTCTTGTGTGGGTGCATGTATTATGTTTTTCAATATTTATCCCTTAAATCCAATCCAATTGATAGCAATCCTAGATCTGTCGTAACTCCATGGTTACCACACAACTTCTAGGATGAAACTTTCAGGATCGGTTTCAGTGGAATAACAAGTTTGAGTTCGACTGTACCGGCTATTAAAACACTGACGCCAGCAATTTTCAAAGCATTGTGCATATCAATGAGAACAATTCCTAGTGCAGTGCACGTTGGTAGTCAAAGTTACCGCAGCAGAGGCGATACGACTTATGTGAAATTATGAAATATTTTTTTCCTCTACGTACCAGCTATGAAATCTACCTAGATAATCCATATTGTACCTACATTAGTTCTTAGTTTACTTCAAAGAAATACTTTATGTCATCACATAAATGAAACAGATCCCGGTTAAAAGTTACATTATTGAAGTTACGTACGTCATTAAAATAGCATCACTACCCAATTTATATGTTTTTTTCTCAAACATAATTTCATCACAGAAACAAATAGACCCACAGTAGGAAAAAATATCTCCCTTTCGGTGCTAGACTAATTTAGGACTACACTCCTGAAAACTGCACTTTAGAAAGTGCACTGTGACAATATTGCACTTGGACAAATTGTTTTATTACAAACTGCATTGCGACAACTATTCGAACTAGTAACTAGTTAAAATGCACAAATTCTTAACATATATTAATTCTCTTGGTTTAAATTAGTCCCGGAAGCCCAATGCAACATAACGCCTCATAATATAGTTATTTGGGACTGATTGCCGCACATTATTGCGAGTTCCCATCTTTCTTAAATAATATACCATAAACAAGCGAGAGTAGTTTAAGTAGGCATGAAGAATTTTTGAAGTAGACTGAATCTGATTTGATTGAAGAATCACGGATTAAACTCTTCCAAAATGTTAAAAAAAAACATTTCGATCGCATTATAGCCTGCCTTCTCTTATTATTATTAGGCTTTGTTGCAGACGTTTAGGTAAATGATACATTACTTTACATCCATAAAGACACCCAAAGGTACTAAAAAACTACCGGCCGAAGAAAAAACAAATAAATAAAAAAGAAAGAAAGAAAAAATAAAATGCCGCTAAATTCATTAAAATAAGAAGATATTTGAGTTTACAATAGCTGGCCTAGGGTTCATCAGACGTTGAGCCTATTATAGCTTTGCCCGGGGGACAAATACGATATCCTCATCTTTTCATATAAACTCTAATGATGATTATGTTTACTTAATGATTAGTAATGTAGCGGAAGCGGAACGATAGTTTAAATGGTTTCGAGAATGATTTAAAACATGAGAATTAATATAACGTTAAGAATTTGTGCATTTATCAAGTGCAGTCATGTCGCAGTACAGTTTTCAAAATACTAAAATTTGTTCAAGTGTAATATTGTCACTGGACTTAGTAATAGTAGTGCAGCTTGAACATAGTTGATAGTGCAAGAAAAGCTGTTAAGACATTATACATGACACAGAATAAGAAATAATCCAAATGATCAAAATGTCAGGTTGACAGTGACGTAGGTAAAATTCGAGGGAACCCAAATGATCGCCGTCGCCGATTTATTCGCTTAATACTTTTCGTTGACATAATAAAAATTAACACTTAGGTGGCAAAAACATGTCTTGCTATTCTTCCATTATCGTTTAAATATGCCAAAAATGCTGCTGGAAATATTACAACACAGCACATCCTACACCAGATGTCAGATGTCACAGCGGAGCGGCAAATAATTTCATCATTTGTGGTTTTCAACCTTTACGCTAATGAAATTCGCCGCACTGTGAAACTTGGAAATGTTTTCTAACTGTATATAAATTGAGTGCTAAACCGCCTTTGTAAACAAGATATTTACCAATTGTTTACTCCTCAACTAAAAATGTGAAAGGCTTCGTTCGTAGCGCATGAAGGTTGCAGATTTTCACAACCCTGCCCTGGAAAGCAGTTACAAAGCTCTGGTTTCTTCAATCACGCCCTTTCTTACCATTTTAGCAGTCAAGAAAGACAAAAAGGCAGCTATGCCTTTTACAGACACAGGGAGGGAATCTAGAGTTGTAAAACGCAAGCTTTATCTTTCCGTTGTTAGATTCAATTAATATTATTACGGCGTTGTCTTCCTTAAAGTGAACTTTCTTCGAAATATTTAATGTTCGTTCGATCCTACGCTTCACTATTTGAGTATTAAGGAAAAGTAAATAGTTTGGTTTGAGGCTTCTCTTTCATGTTACAGGAATGACTAGAAATAAGCTCTCCACATTTTTCAAAAGTGGCTAAAAAGCTTTTTATCCAGATGAGTTACGCAATCATAACGACAAGTAAGAGCGTATGTCAATGTACTGTATAGCTCATTCCATATTTTTAAGGAATCGTTTAGATCTCCTTTATGTTCCTTATGCTCAAAACAACTTTTAGTAGTTACGAGTCACAAAACACCACGAAGAGAAACTTGTTGCATCAAAGCCTCAGTACTTTGTTTGCAATCCTTCTGCAAACATTTGTTCAAAGTATACCACTAATTTCTCGTCAACGCTAATAATGCATTGAAAATCATTGAGGAGAGGAATATGTATTCTGGTCATTAATTGAGTGTCGGCAATGTTGCATCGATTTATATGTGTTTGGAATGAATAATAAATACTTCGTGCGCTGAAAATTGGTAAATCAAGAGTCAAGAACATGAGGGCTTGCCCATGTATTGAGGGCTCCTCAAGCAATCGGTCTTTGATGACGGATACAGTGCGGACGTTCTGATGCGCATTCATACACAACTTCGAAACTGGAAAAAAATCCTTTGCGGTATGTGGGATGCATTTTAATTCTTGTGATTGCATTTCGTAACGCCAGTCCTCACGTAACATTGTTACCTTCGTCAGTCAGTGCTTGCTTTTCAATTACTTATTCCATCCAGCACAGAAAAGCAGCAGTTGCGGCTCCATGGCTGCAGAAACCCTTTTACCATGTACGTAATCTAATGGGGTCTCATTATAGATCACGAAAGGACACTGATGTAGCAATACTTGATTCCTCCAACCTCGACACATTTTAGTTCTACCCATAGGATCCAATGGATCCAATTTTCCTGTCGAGCTCTTCCATATTTTAACCAACTGTAATTTTTACCCATAAAAATGACTGCTTTCAGGCACTGCTTTCACATAGCACGAGAAACCACACATAGTACCCGAGTTTACAGGCTTTTTGCTTTACGTTCTTTCACCTCATGTGCTGTTGAGAAATGTGGCACGTAAGCAGTCAAATGACGCATTATGGGTATGCACGTGTACAGAGTCATTTGATTTTAGTACTACGACGGGTAAAGCTGTCATTGTACCATTGTCGTGTCCGTGTTGTCGAAGCAATACATTACTGTGACAGAAATTTTAAAGTGTCGTACATTGAATCGCAAAATAATAGGAAAATACTGCAAAATGGTTTCTAGGAACTGAGATATTTGCATATAATAATGAACCACAGATCAATTCTGACCCATTCACCATTGCAATCGAGAAGCTATTGATATTTCGTGTGAATCTTGAAGTATGGGTAAAAACGTATAGTGATCGTTGTAACTATGATTCTCGTTTCCGGATCGATCCCGACCTAGAATCGTCATTGTCATTACCTAAGACACTGAAAGTGTCTTCTTAAAGTAGTGAACGCCAAAGCGCCGTAGCGGCCCGAGTTTTTAGAAAGTTGGCGTTCGAGTTTTTACACGAAAACAAAACTAATAGCTAGCTCAGATCTGTAAGAAATTCTTAAATATAATCTTTCATAAAATCCTCACAATGGGTACCATTTGGAATTATGGAAACAGTGTGCCCATATTTTGTGTGAGTTCGCCTGCTGAAATTGTGTGAAATGGTCATGAAAACATTTGCGAGTTAGCTTTGTGAGAACGGTACTACAACCTTTCTATGTACATTAGTCAATATAATCATTCATCATTATATCGCTTAATCATCCATATTCTATCTATATGTAGTAAACTCCATTCCAACTGTATTTTGATATGCACAAGAAACCCTTACAAACATTTCGAATTTATCCAGGGACATGACAAGTTGTAACTATCTTGGGCATTTTAAAGTAAACATTGGCTCCCGGTTAGGAATTAAGTCGACATAGTTGTCATTAAAACGAGGGTAAATGGCGACAGTCTTTTTCAGAAAAGATCTCAGGGATGATTTGGAGTTTAAGTAGGTTTGGTATGAATTTTCGGGCAGCTAAGTGTGTGCTATGGCATTATCAGGGCGCTTTTAAGACGATGAGCGGATATTGATATTTGTAGAAGGTAGTGGTTATCTACTTCCCGTATATTTTATTAGGAAATTTATTCCGTTATCTCTCACTGTTTGCGTAGCAAATGTACTAACATGCATCTATAAGGATTTGTGTATTGCCACGTAACATGCATTGATAGATTGAGTTCGGAAATGGAAGAGTTGACTATTTACGCATCAAAACGTAGATTGCATGGGCTAATACTAATAGGATGAAAATTACTCGCAGCATTGCAGAAAAATGTTTCAGTGCCACTGACATCCTCGAGTTGATGCTGAAAAACTGGTAGCTTAATATATTATCATTCTCGCCGCTCACCCATAAGGCCGCCGTCGATTACCAAGCGTAGTAGCACGCAAACATAGTCAAAGCTAAGACAGAGAGCTGTGTGCGTGCTCCACAGTTAGGTATTAGACGGCGGCGGCCTTGTGAGTGACTGGCGAAAATGAAAATAAGGTACTTGATTTTAGTTGCTGGAAGTTTTGAAGCTAGACCGAACGGATGGTGAAAAGCGTTTTCCTTTATTTTCCCTAGCTCATTTGCCTATTATTTACATGTCGGCTTACACTTCACAAGAGAAAAAAGTTCTGTTTTACCTCTCCAGCATTTCTGCTAAAAGAGAATGTACTGTAAGATTTGACTACCCTATTACCCCTATTTTTACTGGTTTTTTATATATTCAATACTGGAAAAAAGTGTAGCGCAAATCTCTCATTGCAGTTTTTGAAATTCTACATGCCTCCCTTAAAGCAGCGTTTTATTTGCATTCAGTAACTCGCAACTCGCCAAGTGTAAAGAAAGCCCCTTCTTGGGGGCTGTACTAGTTGTTCAGAAAGAGAATTTGTAGCACTCAGATTCAAAACCATAGACTCCACTGAGACAAGGAATAATGAGTCAGAGTATAAAATAGCTTGGAAAAGTAAAAGTATGTAAGTCCATGTTTGGCTTTGTTGAAGCCAAGGAGACACGGAGAGGACGATACAATTTTCCCTTTTTTCTTGTTCTAGAAAAATCTCATTATGTTTCTTTTGTAGTTCGTTGTTGTTCAGGTTCCTCATACATTGTTTAAGGAATTGCTTCACTCCGGCTTTACTAATTTTTCCTATGAGCAGCCACGGGGGAAAAGTTTAACTTGGAAGAATGCTTTCCACGATTTAAGAAAAGCAGCTCTTTTTTAGTAGTGCTCTTTTGTTGCATTTTTACCTGTAATAGTCACTAAACCTTAAAGAATAAATCTTAACTCAGTATGTAAATAATCATAATAAGATAATCATCTGTCTGTATTAACAAAGAAGCTTTGTGATAACGAACGTCGAACTAATGTTATAGAAAAAATCCGCTCCTATGTACTGCAAATTCACGAAACGTTACCGCTATGACTCCTCCAGCTTATTCCTCATCTTTCGTTAGGCGAGCTTATTCATTTTGTAATAGAGGCATGCAAGCTAACTTTTTGTTAGCTAGTAGCCTTGTGACACATGATCGCGAATGGCCTGTAGGCCTTTTTTCATTTTGCCATTGCCTCTCCATCAAGCGATATCTATGGTGTACCAATGCGTTATATCACGCTTAGCTTTGATACTAAAAGCGTTTGAAAAAACTGATTAGACAATTTAAACTTCCACTTAAAAAAATAAACCACAGCAACTGATTTAGGCATTAAGTATAACTCAATACAATTTTAAGATCTCCTCATGGGTTGCGGCTGCTAGCCCTTAACGGGATTTGCCTAACTCCGAAAATTCCCCTCAAATCGGATTCCGCCGGTGCTTGTATTGCCAAGAGCGTATTCTCCATCAAGTGTCTGTAATTCTTTTAAGGATTTGGAACCTTATTTATTGCCTTATTAATTGCCTTAAAACGCATTAGTGTAATAGAAATCTGATTAGGTATACTAAGTTTTGTAAACGATTATGGAAAAGTCTTTCCATTTGAAAGTATTTGTTCAAAATTTACACTGGATTCGTGGATTCCTTCTTTCAAATCGCTAGGTTTCATCGTTGGAGGTTGTGAAGTGCCTCCGGCCATTAAAAAAATGTTTCACCTTGCTTAAAACGATTTCCTGCCACCTCAAAGTCAAATTACTGAATTATGAGATTTTTGTGAGACATAAGAAAAATACCTATGAAGTAAAATAATGAAGAGAACCATAATTCATACAAGATATACCAAATTTGATGATGAATCCATCTATCTGATAAATTGTTTATTCGTGTACAGAACGGTTCAGATGATTTGGGGACTTCAATCCGATTATACACTCATTACTGGAAACGTACGTAAAAACATTTTAATGGTCATTTACTTAAGTGCAATCTACGCATAAGGAAATAAATGCGTTTGGGAATCCTTGAACTAGGATATAAACTTGAGCCAGTACAAGTACCGTGGAATCCAGTTTCAGGGGAGGTTTTTGACCTTGGGTAAGCCTGCAATGGGCTAGTAGCCGGAACTCGGAATCATGTAGGGAAAACTGTTGCATGTCACATTTTCGATACTTGAGATCGTATTTTCCCCTGTTTTCTCGTAATAAGTGTGATGTCAACAACTCGGGGCGACTTATATTACATATTTGGCGCAGTCTAGTGGTGTAAATGAGCTTGACAAACGTCAGACTCTAGTTCCGGGGATAGATCACATCTCTTGCTTACAGGAAAAGTTCTATACAACCTAAGCCAACTTAAGCCTGCAGTGGTCTGCAGTTAATGCAAACCGAAAGTGGTTTCCAGTTAATCTTCTCCAACAATTCACTAAGATTTTTACAAAAGATGACAACAGTTAAGTGTACACGTACGCTTATTTGTCAGACCGATTTAATTCGAAAACTGAATACATGAAAAATCTAAAAAGATACTGGTATAAAATCTATTTAAATGCAGTCAAATCGTACAAAAAATATTTAGAAAGATTTTCCAGTCGAAATGAGGACAAACTTAACGCTCAAAGTGTAGACTCTTACTGCGTATATATATATAGCGAAAGGCATTTAGCTTTTTATAGATTTTTGCGTTATAATGTATTTATACCACACCAAAAATGCGTACTGTACTAAAAAAAGAATGAAATAGGAGTATGAACTCCAAAAGAAGAAAATGCTTGCTGAGCTTTTTCGGTGGCTTATTTCGAATTCCAGAGCGTTGTATTTTCATTGTCGTCATCGTTGAACCCCATCTATGCAACTACTTTTCTGACTAAACGGCCAAGGAAGGGAGTCATTAGTAGTTTCATGGTGAATAACTGGGCTTGGGCTTAGTAGTTAGTAATACAAGAAACTAATAAAGTTTTTAAAGAAAATGTATGTGCTTTATGCATTGCCCGCTGGTTATAATCATCACGAACTCGGAAAAGCTAGCATTAGTCTCTTTTCCAGCATTCTTTCCGACAAAAACTTTCTCTTAACTAAATAAAATCTAGTTTCAAAACCCTGATTTCGTTCTACACAATCAGCTTATGTAAGTGTTGAGGAAGTCCGACTGACCTGAACGTGAGGACAAGAGAAAAGTGTTTCAGATTCTTTCCCTTTTGTAGAGTTGAGTTTCGAAATTCTTTCAGTTTCTTCGGATACTCAAAAAATGTAATGAACGTCTTCAACCTAAGTTTCCAAAACTGTACACAATCCAGAAGAGATAAATAAATATAAAATTAATTAAATGAAAGTTATTTAGTAAATGAGCACACAATGTGATTTTTCCGTTCTCAAGTAATCTAATCCATATGATTGAATTCTTCTGTAGATATGTCAACATGGCCCATCGTTGTCTAAATGGAGATTTTCCTATGAGGGTTTGAGACCGGAAATGGATACAACCGAAATAGAAAGAACCGTGCAGATTTATACGTGATATCTCCTTTTGGGGGTGATCATACGCGTCACGTCATTTTTGAGGATTTTGAGAGGACTTGAGAAAGATTCTCACAATGAATTTTTTCCTTGGTGGAGTGGGAACATGCATGGCCTTTTTTGGATTTTTTTTGAATCTCTACGTCATCATCGTCTTACTCCTTAATAAAAAGGTACAGAAAATAGGGAACGTACATGTAGGTATCGGAAATTTTTTATGCGAAATGTAGAGAAGAAAAAGTTTACCACTGATTTTCCAGTGGTAGGCTTTTGTGTAAAAAAATGCCAAATTGTCTAGAGTAAAAGAAGTTTCGATAGGATGAGAGTATGCTTGATTCTATTGTACTGACGAATATGAAAGGACAAAGAAATGTACTATGCGAATTCACTTATTTTTCTTTTCTTTTTATATTATTTTCTGGTTTATTACTTTATTTTTTCAGGCTAGAACTAGCAGTGAATGGATTCTACTTCACT
The DNA here is from genome assembly GCA_019593645.1 of Akabosia matsudoensis. Classification (NCBI taxonomy): domain Eukaryota; kingdom Metazoa; phylum Arthropoda; class Collembola; order Entomobryomorpha; family Paronellidae; genus Akabosia; species Akabosia matsudoensis. The sequence goes on from VICI01000670.1 coordinate 29,933, forward strand.
TGAGCTGGTGTGGGCTGGGTGCAAGTTTCTTCAACTTATGTCTGATCAGTCCATCCATATTCATGGCCAGATGGCTAACTTCAACAGGGTCACTTTGCAGTCTCGTTGGAGCATCTGTACTTACACTACAGCTTCTCACCGTTTGGAGCATATGTGCCTTGAGGTAAACTTTTTTCTATTTTTACCATATTCTTAAAAATACTGGTCACAATATTAACATTAGTCATCGAAACATTGAATACAAATGGGTCGGCAATTCTGCAGGATAATGATCAACATTCACAGGCAGAAGTTCCTCTTCACTCAGTCGTTGTAGAGAAAAAAACAGTAGATGCATAAACAAACTATGTTTCCTACCAAATTTTTAATTTCACTCAACATTGTAAATGCTTAGAGCTACGTAGAGATACGTATAAGAAAGCATGGTTTCGCGTCCTTTAGTTAGGGCTGCACGTCTGAGTTTGATGGATTGTAGTAATTCATGCTTCACAGATAGTAGTAAAACTAATCTATCTTATTTTTCGTAGGGACAATTACTAACTTATTTCATGAAATTTGCGAGCAATCGTGCAATCTTGTTTTCAGACGAAATGTGCTACTCAGGCGGATAAAGGGTACTAAAGTGATGACGAACTGCTTGCAAGTTGTGCGAACAACCTTTGATGGACGGTCCCCCCAATATACAATTCACTTTTCACGCTAGCTGCAACGGAACAACACGGGACCATGCAGCGGAGTATAAATCTTCTGTTCTTACATTTGGCACGCTCTTTGCCTTTCCATATTTCCCTTAACTCCCATTTTGTAACTTATTAAGTAGCGCAAGCTGCCTCATGAATTTGTTCATGTCCTTCCTTCCGTCTGTCCGCCCGTACCCCCAGGCGGCGGTGTTGCAGCTTAAGTATATAGCGATTATTTTTTACTGCAACATAACTGTCCGTCCGTCGGTTTTTGTTTTTATGCTATAACTTCGGAATATGTACCTTGTCAGATAGGTCTGGCATTTTTTGTACAGGCTGATGGGAGCCCTTGTCAACAGGCAAATGGCATTTTAAATGGTTCCAGGTACCCGAATTAGTTTTTGAGGGATAACTTGAGCAAACATTGCATGATTGACATGAAATTTTTGAAGAGGTCAGTTGACGAACGGATAAATCCGTTTACATTGATTTTCAGGTACCTGCAGTTGCCCTAATGCGCTTTTAGGAACACCTTGAGAACGCTTAGTCTAACAGAAGTAAAATTTTGTGCAGAGGTTCTCAGAATGCGTTGTCAAAGGATAAATGAATTTATATTGGTTTTCGGCTACCTGCAGGTGCCCGAAGGCGTTGTTAGTATGTAGTAACACCTTGAGCAATCTTTATCAGATTTACACAAAATTTACTGTACAGACGTTCTCAGTAGCTTTAGGCAACGGATACATCTGTTTACTTGTGCGTGCTTACACGGATTTTGGGTTATGGTGCAAAGTTTCATTTTTTATTCATAGTTTGGGCATACTTTGTCAGATTGAAATGAACTTTTGCGCTGTTTGTTCATGGCTAACGCTACTTCGGTATTCCGCCGTACAGGTTTATTAGGATGCTTAGAATGTTGGGAACCGCTGGGCTCTGGCTACACATTATATAAAGCTGTAGAATCTAAGCTGCGCATAAACGTAGTGGGACTGGTACCGATTCAAAAACGGAGGGTCCAATGTTTTCGCAACGGAGGTCTAATGTCATTGGTTATATGTATATAATGGATTCTTCAAGGAGCGAAAATTATGATCCTCTTCGATTTCGATTTCCGTTCCATGTTGACGTAATGACGCGGTACTAAGGCAGACGAAAACTAAGGGTTGAGGTTGAGATTTTTCCTCTTTGAGAGTACATAATTTCAAAAGAAGTGGTTATAAAAGAAAAGTTTGAATCCTTTTATACGTTTGAGACAGAATTACGAGTCTTGCAATACAGAATTAGAATTGGTATTCCATTGATTTATTCAAGATTGTTGAGAAATTGAGGACGGTCTTAGTCCGGACGCTGTAGTGAACGGAACGTTTGTTTTGGCAAAGTGTACATGCTATATGAAATGAAAATTCATTGATGTGCGTAAGTGCAAATTGTGCGAAAATCCGAAAAAAGACCTGTAGTCTGTCCGGAGTCGAAAATGAAAAATAACCGAAATCAACTTCATCTTTACAGTAAATCCAAAAATTGCAGAAATCAACTTCACCGTCCAAAATATACCCAACCATAAACATGCAACAACTACATTTTTAACGTAATGGTTTACGTGTTCATTTGCACAAATGATCTGACGACTTTATATTCATTGGAAAAGGAGCTTCCAGATTTTTCAACAACATTGTTAAACAAATCATCATTGATATAATCATGCTAGTTAGCTTTGCAAATAACAAACATGTTTGTTAGTTTTTCCTTAAAGAATGAAGCAAGTTCTTTGAGAACAATCTTTTTGTGAAATGGTTAATGATTTTTGAAGTTTCAACGAGCGTAAACGGGTTTATTTCAACTCCAACGTTTCGATTAGTAAAGACCAATCCTCATCGGGGAAGAACATTTACAAGACA
>VICI01000671.1:0-32484 GCA_019593645.1 Akabosia matsudoensis
CCTCAAGTACTCGAACCCGTTTAGAAAACATTTTATTAAGAGTAAATATGGAGATATATCTTGAGCTCCCTGTAATTATCTAAATTTTGCAATAAATTAAATGGTGGACTAGAGCTCGACGTAATCCTCATATCAGGATTAGTTCGTTTAATTGTTAAAACGAGAAAACAGGCGCACAACTAACTATTCCGCTTTGAATGAAAACGGCAGTCATTGAATTCACCGGAAAACTTCAAAGCTCGTTTTAAAGTGGAATCTGATTTGATTAGCAATCGAAAAACCAAGACTTAAAAAGAGTTAATACATTACGATTATAGGTTTATTACTAATCAAAGGTATAAAAACCGACATCCACACGTCAGCAAACACTGAACCTAACGAACACGCGGAATTAGGTTTTCTGTGTATTGGTTACAGAATAGTAATTGCATAAAACGGGAATATAGCTATTGTGATACATACTCCCAACTTTAAGAGAAGATTGAGTAGCAGCAGTATTTATTACTGCACTGGTTATGTGTTAAGTAAGTTTCCAGTTGGGACTTAATTTTTCATGGGTCATTACTGCTTGTGAATGTAAACCTTTTATCATAAGTAAACATTGTAAATGAATGAATCGCATTTTTTTAACAAGTCTTCCGTGTTTCTACCGCAAGACACAAATTGAACCAGCAACCGACGTTTCAATTTTCTAGCTGTGAGTTTACTTATTATCAATTACCTATAGGTATCTCAGACAAGGGCGTCATATTCTTTTTAAAAATTCCTGTTTTCCTTTAAAATGGAGTTGGCATGAAACGTCCTTGGCAATGCTTTTAGTTACTTCATCTTGTACGAAAAAGTCAAAATATTCTAGAGCTATTTTGGTCAAACAAGGTTAGTACACAACCGATGTAGGCATGCAAATGAAATTTTGTGAACACGAAGAAAGTTGGAACAAAACACTAAAAACCTTTAAGTGCTCACAAAGCTCCGTGTACATGGCTGTACATACACGATCTTATCCTTCAATTCATATAATACCCGTTTTTCTATCCTAACAATATGTAAACGAATCTTTTAACTCTTACTACTATTATCGATATTAATAATAGTTTTTATAAATAGTAGCATCAGTATAAATATCTGTAGGTACGAGGTTCCACGATATGAAATGTTTGCCAAAAGTTACCTCTACCGCTTATATCACCAATTTCGAACTTAAACCATGATACACAATTTTTATGAGTAACGAAGAATTTTTGACAATTAGTACAGCAGAGGGCCTGCATACTCGACATAGTATATAGAATTAAGAATTACGTACTCCTGCAAACATATAGTTGTGTAACGAGATATTGCTTGATTAGCTATTATAACATTGAAATGTTCACGATTATTTGTTTCAATCGACTACATTTTTCTGAAATAAATGGTGAAAAGAGGAGCCGTTATTACAATAGGATAGGAAGGACAAACATTAAATATAAAATGAACTTACTCCACAATAACTCCTATAACATATTATCTTTCCTGTTTCATTATACAGTTGCACAAAAAAACCATTTCCCTATACACAAGTCTGTTGGGTACCGAAGGAATATGAATGATGAACCAACCTTGATAACAAAACAATCTGCAATAACCCGTGGAATACTTCCAAATCTTCAACGTGATTTAAAGGAAATGAGTTGTTCAAAAATCAGTGACTCTAATGGAAGGACTTAAAAACTCGGGAAATGTAGGCTCCTTAACTGCTAGTAAACAAACTGTGCCACCAAAAAAGGATGAAACTCGAGCACACACACACACGTTCACACGACGAAGCCTGAACAACTCCAAATGAATACTGACAGGAACGTTGTGGCACACTCATAACAAAATAGAAAAAAAAACACGGTGGTAGTAGTAGTGGCAAAGCCGAGAAAGAAGGCAAAAAGATTATGGTTCCACTGGCAGCCTGCCAAAAAACCTGGCTACTTATGCATAAGGAACCAGGTTTACAAACCATGCAAAAAAGAACATCATGCCGGCCCTAAGAAGCTGATCCAATTGCATATTAGTTGCACACATAGAACATTGACATCTAACTTTGAAACGAACCCGAAGAATTTATAGGTTTTATTAGAGGACAACTGCAACATGAGAAGCCTCTCAAGTGTTGGTGAATCAATCAGAGAAAAATTCCACCTGTACTGCTGCAGTTTTTTAGCTATGCTTTTCAAACAGGAGCTGGTTCCGTATGTTAAAAAACAGACTAATAAAACCAAGATAAACCAACTTATCATCGAACATATTTAATTAAGTGTTCATCATACAGTGCCGTGAGTGTCAGACACAGTTTAGTCTTACTAAATGCCATTTTACACACATCACGTTTTCACCAAACCACCTTGAAAGATAACAGAGTAGAAACATGATAGGATGATATGAAGACGCGAAGATAATATGAACATAAGATATCTTCTCACTCTTTTTCATGTACTTATATCTTCACACATAATTTTCATCTTGACGATTAATAGTTCATACTTCAGCTATCTATATCCAGAGTATCTAACGAACAGAAAATATCGAGGTGCTCATTTTTCTAGCTTACAGATTTGAGACAATAGCGTACACAGTCGATACAAATGGTGAGCAGTTTGTTTGTGACTTCTGCGAGGCTTAAGTTTCAGGGATCAGGATGGGTAGCTCTATAATACGAAACTGCGAAGCATTTGAAACTCGAAATATTCCCATGAAAGTCCGGAAATATGTATCTACCTCCACATTTCGATGGTGAGGAAATAGTGGAAAGATAGTTAACTAGACATACGGTTAGAAAAACAATCTCCCATAGAGCGACAGCAAAAAAAAAACGATTGAAGAGAAAGTGAAAGCAGCAGCTTGGATAATATGGAACTTGTCAACCGAGTTATGCAAACGAAGTGGAGACTAACAGAAAAAGGAATATAGTCAAGAAAACTGGAAGAGTAGTTACGTACGCTGTGAACTGACAGATTAGTTGTAAGTATCTGTGTATCTTGTGTAGCTTTAAAGTTCAAGCGTTAAATTAGTAGTCAAAAGAAAGAGCTGGGTACCTTCAAGAAGTTTGCTATGAAAAATGAGAAACTCCGCTCAATCACCAATAAGAGAAACTAATGAGAAGAGAAAGATAAACGCAGTTTGCTCACTTGTACGGCTGAAATAAAAGAGACCAAAAGCGAGGTAAGATTAAGTTTGCCAAAGTTTTTGCAACTTTCCTTTCCTTTTAATGTTGTGGCGGGCTATGTTTCAACTGTTTCTGAAAAAATTAATTAACCACACTTAAGCGAATGCAGCATCAAACCGATGTTACATAGCGTGAAAATAAGCCGTCACAGTACAATTGAGTGTAACATCCCAGAATATAAATCTGCCATTCATGGAACAAAAAATCGATAAAAACCCTTTTGGACACAAAATATATTCATTCCAAAAGCACCAACAAAAGCTACCAGCATTAATTTAATGCTGAATTCTCTACATACGTGTATCCACATGCGTGAAATTTTAGTCCTACTACTTGGATTTTCTACGGGCGCTTTACTTGCTTTGCCAGGCAAACCGTGATTATCGAAGTTGTATGTAGTAGTAAGTAATTAATTGCTGTTATTTTATTAACTAATTAATTTTCTTATTCAGCAGTTGAGATTTTTTGTGTCACATCTAATTTACTAGTTAGCTAAGTGTAGGTAGGAGAGTATGGAGCGCAAAATACGGTCAAAATGGACCTGTACGACGAAACCCGACCAATAGAAATCAGAGTGACGACGAAAGTAACTGATCACTTTACCTCCGATGAAATATATTGCATATCTTTTTAAAATTTGTTATAGCATTGGCTGAAAACGGTGCTAGTAAATAAAACCACCAATCTGCCCATAGATATACAAGGAGATTATACCATGTTATACGAAGTCGAGTTTTAAGTTCAAACTTTCAAACTAAACAGCAAATTTAGCATGAAACCTGGTACAACAGGGTGCCTCGTTGCTCATGTGATACATCTTGTTTAAAAACCGGAGGAACTGTTTAGGTTATTTAGATTCAGACATTAATAGGGGCTCTCGGATGAGAAGATTCGCATAGTAGTTTTACTTTCGACTACTATTTGAAGTTTCCCTTCTCTAAAGATATTAAAGAAACTCCGTATTCAAGCATAGACTGATATGCTATTGGTGCAATGCGCGTTCAAACATTGCGAAGAATATGTGCCTGATGAATACGTGATTAAGTACCCTTAACAAAAATATTCTTGCGCCATTCAGTCTCACGGCTATGCTATGCCCATGTAATTTCCTTTTCATTTCATCAAAATGGTTTCCACTACAGCAAAACCCAAATATTAGGGCAAGCATGCATAATGCTATCGTTCTTTAAGTTATCACGTACAAACTTTAAGAGCAGGGTAAAATGTGCACACATTGCCATGATTAATTCAAGCTAGAGCTTACTAAAGAAGCATCTAACCACTCACAAAACAAGAAACGTTGATCACTTTTTTATGAGGATTAATTTGGCCACGATTTAAAATAAATATAGTCGCACATAGAAAGAAAATGTGTACGCATTAATAAAGGCGAACGGAAAAAATGGCATTCTTGTCGTATCTAGGTTTGTTTCGAGGCTTCTCATTATAATGTTTCCTTTTTTTTAATATGTAATATATACACAAATGCCATGGGTGACCCTGTCTTCTTGCATTGATGTACTATAAAATACTCCTATCACTTACAACTAAGGAAAAGTTTTTAGTTTTAGCTGAAGTTATGTTGCAGAAGAAGTTGTGTTGTCGTTTGACTTCTTCTGGACAACTGGCTAGCCAAAACGATTTTTTACACCAAGCATGAACTTTAAAAAGCGTCAGCTACTCACGAACCTTGCGATCACCAAGTCAATACTTGGTGCAGAAATTGTCTAGCTTGTACTTGCATTCACAACAACAATAAATTCCAAATATTTCCTGATAATCATGTATTTCGTCTAAAACATGTATCCTCATTCCTCATCCCTCCGACATAGACTACTAACGGAATACACTTGCAAATGTGTATGCTGCATTAAAACCTCAGCTAGTTGCCGACAATATTGACACAGTCACGTTAAGGGTTACTTTTTCTCTAATTAGTCAACTTCGACTGTTTCCAGTACAATTGGTAATATTCTAAATTCAATCAATTCAGGCGGATACATGCTTTTTCACAGAGATTTCCTGTACAGCGAGTAGTCGCAACGAAGCAATGAAGAGTAGCATATAATTTATAACGCCACTTCAGTATAGTTGAGTATCTCAGGTATGCTAAATGCAAAGCCCTTTTGTAAGCCCGAAAAAGCGAACGTCGAGTGTTTGAAGTGATAAGCATGCATACAGCACTTCAACCTAGCGCCTCATTTACACGGGTGCTCGTTCCTCCAACCTATAATCGATGAGAAAATTCCAAAAGAAGAACGGTTTTACACGTGCACGTTACCAGGCGCTTATGTAAAATACTTTTACCTCGTAGTAAGAAAGCACTGGATCTACGTTTGAGTTGAGTCGTGAAATCTCCGTCTACAAATCCAGCTGATAGTTTACAATGATTTGGAAACTATGAGAAAATGATTCGTATTATTTTATCTGAAGGCCTGAAAATACGGATTCAGAGGTATTGATCGCTTGCACACTTGTCAGAAATCGACTTTCCCCCGAATAAGATGATTTACGTTCCAAGCAATTCACCGTCAACCGTCAACCTAAGTATTTCTCTTTCTTTTGCACAAAGGCACATTCTTTCTAAAAGAGAAAGTTTGTTGTGAAAGCCCAATGCGTCCAACGTCGTACACAAGAACGGCTTAACTCTGTAATTTTGCGTTTAAAAGAACAGAGAACGATAAAAACCGAAAAAAAATCTGACAAAAACCAGGATATTAAAGTTCTCTTTATAGCACAATGCATTTCTCATGAAAACTCTTTCTTTCTGTTTTCACTTTCCCCACATAGTTTCACTCATCGGGGACTTTTATGACTGCTACACATTAAGACGGGAAGTAAAATGTTTCCATAAACAAGCTAATTACTATAGTAACCAAGGGCTAAAAAAACATGGCTAAAAGGACTCTCATCACGGCGTTGTTTCCCCATGTAACACGTAAACTTATACAATAAACTATCAAGGTTGTCAGGTTTCGATGGCCATTTCCTTTCGCGGCTCGAGGGAAACGTGAAATTGGCCATTCGACGGGAAAATGAATCAGAGACACTGGAGGAAGTAGATTAGAAAATGCTCAACGTGTAGATAAGTGGATCGGAGGAGAGAGACATCGAAGTTTGATGCAATTATGCAATAGTGAGAAAGCTAACGAGACTTGATGGTGATGATGATGACGATGCTGTGATGATATAGGTGTGATAGTATTGCACTGTAGTGGTATCTTTATCAGATTTCCGTGGTCGTTTGCCGCAGATTGTGCCAGAAATAGCACACAACGCTCCATGCTCATGCATCATCCTTATTAAGAGAGACAAAGTTTTTTTTCCATGCCGGCTCTTACCTGAGCTATACGAGTCCGTGCTGGATGCAGAAAGTGATCTGCTCCGAATACGAGTACTTCGCTTGGAGCTGGAGGCAGCTTTCGTGTCTTGGTTTCCCTGGAAGACAAAAACAACACTTACAATAGTGTTTCCAATTCTTTACAATTAATCCAATTACCGCACAGTCCAATTACTAAAAAAAAACTTCAAGCATTTGATACAACTAACATTCTTCTAGTTTTTTTTTTCAGCCTCGTTGGGCGAAACTTGAAACCCTACACTTGGTAAAACTGGAACGTATTTCCCCACTGAAAAACTCTTTTAAGGGGAAGCTTCAGTTTCCTAACAAATTTAAGATGCTTTAATGAATACTGGCAGGGACAATATCCTAAGTGCACTGTGAGCTTTCAAAATTACCTAATAATGGCTCAGTACTCTACTTATTGGGTCATCTTTACGAGCTGGGATTTCTAAAATTAACTGGAAAACCGGGAAAACGGTTAGAAGCATTACTGTTCCTGTTTTTCAATGTACTTCATGTCTTCTTGTATTACATGAGATCACAACAGACCTGATATTTTTGGCTTCTTTAGGAATTTGGGCGACATAATCCTTACGAAATATGAGAGGGACATAAATAATGGCGTATGCAGGAAAAAAATTGTGTACCAAGAAAAGTATTTGGTCCTGAGACGCAAGAAACAAGGAACACATTACTTCACTTATTGTTTTAACTCATGTCCTATTGAAACTACATTTAAGCACAGCTCCGATTTTAAAATACACCAGTCTGATAAGATTATACGAGAGAATGCCACTGTTTATACCTCGATGGAATAATAAAGGCAAGGCACGTAAACATATCTCACCGAAACCTTCAAGGTACAATCATTTCAAAGTTAGAGTAAAACAAAATGGATGATTTAGCACGAGATACATCTGTGAGCACATAAAAATCAATTTGATCGGCATATAACTGCTAAATGCCAGACGTAAAAATAGCTCATTACTATTACACACTGTAATTCAACACTCACATTCCTACATAATTCTGCTATAATGTTCGCGAGACCTTTGAACTTATTAATCTTCAGCTAAAGAACTAATGGCGATCACACACGTCATAATCTAGTTCGATTTGGTCTTTGTCAGATGAGAATGTTGTTTTAAAAAAGTCCGACTTCCACGGAAAATACCTTTTTTCCGTACTTAGTACCTGTCAGATCCACTTTAACATAACAACCTTGAGAAATTATATCCCTTCGAGTTATATCACATCAAAATATATATCGTTAATTATTTTATGCTAGCAGTAGTGTCACCTTGCTCAGTGCATGACTGCTTCTGGCTTCGTTACTACTACTACGTTCTGCACACGTGATCCCTTTGTCGTCAGTAACGACGGAAGTCGTTCCGGGTCCATTTGAAACTTTTGCATCTCCACTTCCCAAACTGGATGGATTGTTGTTCATTGGTGGAGGTAGTTGATTTGACACCAACGGCTGGTCCCCAGTTTCAGCTCCTTTTCCATTACTGTCAGCCATTATCACACCTACAACACACACACAAGAGAAGCATACATTAGCAACGAGTTCCAGCACAACTGTCATACAACATCACCAATGACATATAAGAAATATATCGCAGTTATTCATGATGGTCGTCTCGGTCTAGGTATTTAAGTACCACCGGTAACCTATACACACAAGTAGACTTCAACCGATTTCTTAACCCCGAAACTCCCAACTTACTAGAATCCTCCATACTTTTGAATCCCTTCAGTCCTTGTCACTCAACCGACAATCGGACAACGTGACAACAAAACGTTTAAGGTTCAATAGCAAACTTAACCAAGAAATTAAATCTACCCAAACCAATAACAATGACAGAAGCCTATTATCAATCTCTTTGTTGTCAATTCAAACCGTTTTTTAATGAAGTTCTCTCTTTAAAAACAAACTCAAACAGAGCTCATAAAAACTGAAAGAGTTTTAGTATGAATCCCCTCGACACTCGTCACAACTGATTCCCCTCTCCGGCACCAATCAACCAGCGTCTATCCTCTGTCGAACATTCTCTTCGTTCAAACCAGCACCAGCGTCAACGTGATCATCACACTCATAGAAGAAAAAAAACAGCCGGAGCAGTTGCGTTTCTAATCTCAGCACTTAATCTTCTTCACTTTTTTTTTGTATAAGATCTTACGAAACAAACTCATAATAATATATTAGCTAAAGATTGTCCATTGACAATTTTCTTTTAAAAAAACAACTTATACCACCGCCAGTTTACAAAACACACTACTCCTCTTGTCACTTTACGTTTGCGGCTTCTACCTCAACTATTCGTCAACATTATAAGACAACTTGATACTAAAAATTTCAATCACATTTTGGCCATCCAGCTATTTTGCAAAACAGCCAAGTTTTTTACTACTAAACACTCCATCTCCCTCAACCAAATAAACCAATCCGTACATAATTTTTTTTTCTGTCTTCCCTTTTCATAACCATTCATTCCCTCTTCTTCCCTACCGCAATAACCAAACCTCACGTCTTTTTTTTCTTTTGAGTGGTTAAAAAAATAGATATATTCTCCACCTAATATTATGCAAAACATTTCTCTTATCAACTTGAAAAAAAAACTTTTAAACAAGTAACAAGTCACAACACCCAATTCTATTTCATTTTCATTAATACTAAACTATCCCTCCTCAAGAACTGTCGTTCACTTTGTCGTTTAGCCTTTTAACTTTTAAAACTTATAAAAACCTAACAAAAATATATTAATTTTATCTTAAATTAACTTACGTAACTCCTTCATTCCTTTTTATAAACAAACAAACAGTCCTCGTTTTCTGGCTAGTCAGCGTTCATTATTTTTTTCAACTTTAAACTCTTTTTCTTTTTTTTTAAAGAAACCAACAAGGGACAGTTGTGTTCCTTGAGAAAGACCTTGATTGATTCAAAACGGGAGAAAACCATCTGGTATTTTTTTCTAAAACATCAGATGGAAGATACTCCGTCCTCCGTCTACTTTTTCCCCTGTTTTTCCTCGGACTGTCTGCCAAAGGCTTCTTTTTCTGTATTTTTTTGTATGAAAAAAAACGTCGTTGTTGTACGGCTTAGTCCTCTGACTTTGGTCGGCGGCGAGGGAGAGATCATATGAAAAATTTATTCTTTTTTTCCTTTTAGCAAAGTTTTTTTTCTGTTTTAGTACTGACTATGTTTCAGGTAGTGTATGGAAAAAAAAGTACTATAAAAACTGTAGAATAGATTTTGTTTTGTTTTTTTGCTGCTTCACCTGGATTATTATTTTCTAGTCGAAGATTTTTATACTTTTCATGCATACGGTCAAGACGACAACAACCTGAAAAAAAAAGTTGGACGAGCTGAAAAGTCGTGGAGTGAAAAAAAAAATGGCACGACAGAAGGAAAAAAATAGCAGGCCGGATGACTGACGTGATGATGATACGCTGCGATGATGATCTTTTTTTTAAGACGACCAATGCAAAAAAAACACGGAGAAAAAAGAAATTAAATAGGGGAGGAAGGAACTAGAAGATTGGTTGGAATGAAAAAAAGAAGTTTTTTTTTGCACGGGAAAAATACCTCGGGAAAATTTTTGCTACCAAGAAATAGTTACAGTCAGAAGAGGAGCTTGTGCTTGAGTCTGACTAACGTGACTAGATTCTGTGGACTGCGCAGTTACAAAAAACGAAATGCAAAAAAAAGTCTTTGAAAAATATAGTTTTGCGAGTTGATGATGAAGATTAAAAAATTTTAATGGGTTTGTATGGGGTTAAATTGAAGTTAAACTGATTGAGCTTAAGAGAGGATGATTGAAAAGATCGGGCTGAAATTTTTTTCCTAGGGTGGTCTAGCGAATTGATTACAGTTAATGGGCTTAAATGGATCATGGGTCGTAGAGAGGATTCACAGATTAAATAGATACAGTGTTGTTAGATTAGTCTGTGTTTGGATGAGAACGTCAAGCCTGGATTAGGATTATTTTTTTAAAGGAGCCTGAGTAAAATGAAGTTAGTCGGGTTGGTTGGTTTGTGACTGGAGAAGCGTTGCTTGCTGCAAATGCCACGAGAGAAAAAAAAAGAATTTGGGTATAGATGGAGAGGAGTTGCTTACTTGTATTAAAGTTAAATTTAATTCACCTTTTGTATGATCATTTCTATACAACAGTTTCTCAGGAGCTTCCTATTGTTTGACTGTGTGAGAAACGACATGGAAACCTAAGTCAACTTGGCATGTATTATGCATTCATTCCTGCATGCAATCTCCTCAAAAGACACATGACAACGGTTTTTTTTCTTTATATTATTTTGACTGCCGTGCTCAAGGACTTTTTTAAGGGAACATTCACACTACATTCAACATTACGTAAGCAACGTATTCCGTATTCGCTCTGAAAGAGTATGCAAATGGAGTCGATGGGAGTGTTGAGCTTACCTCCATCGGTTTCTTTAACTGCGCGAAAAGAGAGTTTCGTTAAATATTTAAGACGCTGCTCAAACCACCCATGGTTATACGCTTTTCCCCGAGTCAAGTTTGATCCAAACTGTACTAAAAGGTTGCTCCTTTTATGCAAATTATTTACCTCTATGGGATTACTTTGTGTAAATGAAATTGGTCACAAGGAAATCTATAAATGTCGATTTTCTTGTGCAATCAGATCAATTTAAAGGGAAGACCTTTTTTTATGCAATGAATCGCTGTAAACTTAACTCGGACCAAGGTAGAGTCACAGCAAAAAGAGGGATGGGACGACGAGTATCTCATTACATTTTAACTGTATGCCCTGTTTAGCTATTCTGTCATTTTTAATAATGAAAATCAATCATTAGTTAAAATGGAAAATAGAAACGTGATTACACTTTTTTTTCATGTTTTATACAGGAGGACTGTAACGGTCTTGCTAATCGGAAATTTTAGTTTTCCTTTTCGCAAGTCGTTTTTGTTGTTGTTGAATGGCTTAGTGAGCGCCGGCGATTCATGAGTAATCGCAGGTGTCATAATTAAAAATGGTAAACAATGCAAAATAGGATTTTCATGCTTGGTGTGCGTATAATACCCAATAATACATTCTTTACCAGCAAATACTTGCAGATGAAATATCACGACGAATCCAAGTGGGCCATGGTCAATGCAAAAAAAAATATGAAAACAAAATGAAAAAAAAAAAAAAAGAATCTCAGCAAGCTAGTGGCTAATTTACAGTTCAATTGGTGAATGCGCGCAAGAGACAAAAATATATTTACAATGTTCACTCACATCATCACATCCCACATTTTTACGTAATATATTTTTTTTTGTGCGTTCAGGTCGTTTTTTTATGATAATTATTTTAGTACGAAATGTCTCTGCGTACGAGTTGAGGTGTCAAATTGAGAATTTACAGGATGCAGGTTACTACAAAAGCAAATCATAAACGACTTTGCATGAAAAAACATTCTTTTTCATTGTAAAGAAGGTAGTCATGCCTGCTGCGACTTGCGCTCAGAAACTATTTTCGTCGTATTGAGTCGACGCTTCGACTGATGGCTGATTTGTTTTTTTTTTTCATGATTGGCAAATATCAGGAATAAATTATCGTAATAATGTGGATAATATCATCATTGTCGAACCAAATTGCATTCACGATGCAGTGGGAAGGCTACGGAACAATGTACCGTTAAATCTCTAAAGATCGCCTCTGGCGAAAATTTGGAATTTCGCTCTCCAAACCCCCTCTCGCCCCCATCGATAGGAATTGTTTAAATCTGTACGAACATTCACTAAAATGCTACAATTCCATCTTTGTCGTCACTTTTAATGACAATATCCCCCTTAATGTTTTGCTCCTCGTCAATATTCTTTGCTAAACGTGTCTCAATTTGTGCCTCGGCTGTGTGGATCTCACACTTCTTACAGTTATAGGTACCCGGCGTTGTCTAGACCTCCGGCGATACTTAGAGTATTTACGGCACTTGGAGTAATGGGGTTTTTTTTTTGCTAAGATCACTTATTTTGCACAGGGTTGTTAGGAAATATTGCACTGATTTTATGGTAGGAGTGGGTAAACTGAAAATATTAGGGGTTTACAGGGAAAATGTTGGAATTTCTTACCTGTATTTTGTAAACGTTGTCAGGGAATAAAGTTTCTTCGTTATTTGAAGCCACACAGAAGCTAAGTGTATGAAATGCACGATAAGTTTGTCGGGTAAAGCTTTGGTAGCAAACTAACTCAGATTTTTTAAACAATCAAGCCGATTTTTATGACGCGAATATGGGTTCGATATTAAACGGTGACATTGCTCGTTTATGCCATTACACTAATTAAAATTAGCCTTGAAAGTGGTAGATCTTTGAATGTTAGTATCAGAAAGAGAGAGATGACGTTGTTGACAGGTACTTCTAAATGCGAAATGGTACACATGGTCCTATCGCATCCCAAAATTAATGCAAATTAAAATCGCTCCGTTGAGCCATGAATTTAAAGTGATATACCTACAGAAGCATGTAAAAATTTAACTGTAATTCTGAAACGATTTCTCATCGTCGATACTTTAAACCAAGGTACTTCGTAAGTAAAGGTAATTGACAGTTAATGGGTACCTCGTATCCTGAATTTTTCCATCCTCTCCCTGTCCCATAGTTTTCGAACGAGGAGACATGCCATGATGAAAGCTGGAACGACGACGACGATTGCAAAATCCCTCTGTCTATCCTGGATCTCACTGAACACGAGTGACGAATCGGCGGAGAGATGAAAACTTGTCACCGTAGTAGACTGACTAAGGAGGAATCAAAATACTTTTGTCCTGGACTATCAACATTCGACATCATTTTTTTTCAAGGACGTTTGCAGGAGACAGGCACATATTATTGTTTTGGAGAAGAAATTTCTTAGTAAATATTCGTTTTTATCTCTCCAGACTCCAGACACACACATTTTCAAACACGTGACTGTCTCGATACATCTGCTGCCTAATTATATATCGTTTTTCAACTCACTTTCTATGAATTCAGGCCAAAATTTATGTTTCAAGGCCATTTCCATTTGAAACGCTTGTGAAATTTCCTTCGGCTCTGAGCGGCCGCGGATATGAACCGTGAAATAAGAAACCTTTTTGCTTTAATGTCAGTTCAAGGAAGATATTCATATTGTGTTTTACTCAAATTTCAATTGTGTCTGATCTTGGCAGTTCAAAATGTTCGAAGATAAAATGATTTTCAATCTACAGACCAGCCGCTTTCCAAACGTACTTTGTTTCTTTTAAAACTATTTTGCTTATTTCTATAGTTACGCACAGCTCGTGCCGATGATTTCACGGCACAGCACAGTAAATGTTTTACTGTTGATGAAAAGACAATCCTTAATTGCTTCTTTCGTTTGACATAAACATTTGAGCTGAATATCTGGTGAAATTGCAAAAGTCACACTCAAGCTTCAGTACCTTCGTTATCGATAATGTTATCAGTACTTCATAGTGGTTGTCCAATTTTCCTTGAAGTTGTAAGGAAGCATAAGTCAAAAGAC
The DNA here is from genome assembly GCA_019593645.1 of Akabosia matsudoensis. Classification (NCBI taxonomy): domain Eukaryota; kingdom Metazoa; phylum Arthropoda; class Collembola; order Entomobryomorpha; family Paronellidae; genus Akabosia; species Akabosia matsudoensis. The sequence continues at coordinate 14,048 of VICI01000671.1, forward strand.
CGTTTCTCCAATTTCCTCATGCCATTCGGAATGGTGCCACAATAACTTTATATAACATACTATCTAGTATCCAGATAATACCAAGAAAATGAGATGGTATAGCAGTCATCTAAACTGTGTTTAATGTCTAACATTCAGTTTTTTAATTATATTACTACAAAAAAAAAAACGTTATTTGGAAGTTTCTTATTTTTAATGCTGTTGCTTTTAGCAGAACATAATAATGATAGAATACAAAATTTTTTATTGTCATCAAAATACATTCACTTAACTAAATTCCATTTTTAATTTTTAGACTTAATTTGATTGTGTTGGTAGTAATTTGTAGTACAGATAATCAATTGTTGAGATAACGCTCCCGTCAAATACACAGTATGTAAAATATTTTCTATGAGCTTTGTTCAGCATGTGTTAATATCTTTAAATGATTTTAATATCTCAGATAATATTCCGAAGAAATTTGTCCGCCTTTTTGTGTAGAAGTTCAAGTACCATGTTTGTATTCCAATCGTGCAGAGGTAGGCGACAGGTCGCTTGCCAAAGATGTGTAAATACATGTTTTCATAGTATTTTTGTTCGAAGTAGGCAAGATTCTTAAAAGTTTTAGATAATATAAAGTACTATTTCTTACTGACTTGTACATTAGCACATATTTTTTAATAAGCAACATGGATTATATCAGTTGACGCCATGTGAATAAAACACCTCCACAATGTCCTCGTACTTTTTGGGGAACTTGGTTGTTTTACAGCTGAAACAGGCTGCACCAAAGGCTGAACACACGGTTAACCGTAATAGAGAAAATCTGGGTAGTTTTGGGTTTTTGGTGTGAAGCTCGAGGGCCCTTTCAAAGCCAGGTTTGAGGAATTCCCATGACTTCCAAACAGATCCAACGCAAACAATGGGCAGGCCATATACTCCATCATACAAAGCCTTATTCAAACAGAAACAGTTATCGTCTGACGGAGAAAGTGCTGCGAGTAAAAGTTAGTCTAGTTTAGCAACTTACTGGGTCGATTTTTGGACTCACGGCAATCAAATGTCTGGCCAGGACTTCACCAGCGATTTCAAAAACATGCTTGCATAGCTCATCCCCAGCTTTTGCTCTTTCTGATAACTTCTTCGTCAAACTAGCGTAGAAAGTTTTGTCAAATTTCTCATAACTGTGCTCCAGCAAACTAGATCTGAAAGCGGCATCATCGTTTAATACTCTTCTGTTTAATGATCTTTTGTTTCGAATTCGTCTGTGAATACCTTGCAGTAATTTGGAAATGTTGCTGAATAGCTTCCCAAACTCCTTTTGTGCTGTATGGGGCTTTGTTGAAGTTATCCTCATCGTCCATGTAAAACTTAATGGCTCGGTTGGCTATCCACCAGGCTTTGAGCGAATATAGTAAATGTCTCATTTAGGAACCGGTTTCAAGAATTGTTTATTTTTTTACATTTAGACAAGCCGGGTCTCTCATTTACCTGAGCCTTCGTCACCCAATAAATATCCCCATCCGCCACATCTGGCTTCACTTCCGTCTGGGTTTATTAAAAGACAATTTGACCCCGTTCCTGATATAATGACAATGCCTCCTGAAGGAACACATCATAGAAACATCGTTTTGGATTTGGAGTTTGTATTAGTATAAATGGGTAAGCAAACAAACAAGTAAGAAAATGATCAGTACCTGCATCCGAAGCTGCCGCTAATGGCCCCTTAGTGTCAGATGCAATCTCTATATGGTCAACGTTTGTCATTAGCTGGCTGAGCATTTGTTTCAATTTTTTGTTGGACTGTTCATCTTCACATCCACTTAAGCATAAACCCTAAATCATTACACGAAATAATGTCTGGTAAATTATAAGCATGCTTCAGAAACAAATAACCATCTATTCTCTATCATCCTACCAATCCCGACAGCATCTCGTCTCCGGTGAGTGTAGCTTCCTTCATAACAGAAATCGTCATTTCTCTTATCCGATCGCAACATTTTTTCATGCCCAATGCCTGTGATTAAAAAACAAACATTTATTTCTGTAAAATACATTGTTCTGTCCAGCGAAAGGGGTACGTTCTGAATCCATTACCCATAAATTGGACGATGGAAGGTTTTCCAACTGTGCTAGTATGTTTCCATTGTCGTCAACAACAACAGCCGTAGAGTGCGTTGCACCACTGTTGAGGAAAGAAAATGTATGTATTAACATGTATTAAAGAGATCCCATCTTAATTTAAGGCATTTTTAGAAAATATGTCGCATAATATGCTTTCAAGATATTTTGTTGGCGTTGCTGTATTCGAGACTGAATGCTATTCGCCATGAAAAAAAAGGATGAGGATTCAAATCATCGAAAATATCTTTCGAAACAAGCTTAATCTCTCCTGAATACTGTATTTCGCTCGTTTGTGCTAAAGTGTTGTCTTAAAGACGCCCAAAAACCAGTGCACATATGCATGAATGAATTCAAGAAAATCTCCAGCAAAGAAAAAGGCTGAATTTTCGTACAAAGTAACTCCTATACGTGCTTTATCCCCTTTACACTCTGTTTAATAGAATGCTACAATTATGAGATTGATATACTTGATTATGTGATTTGATAAAACTATAGTCGTAAAAAATGCTTGACAGAAGAATAAAACCTGATTTTTTCCATGCTGACCTTGAACATATTTTTAGGACAAAGTCAAGAATGTAACCTTGAATATGATGAATTTTTCAAGGTAGGTGTGTGTATATTTTAATAATAAATACATAATAGTACTTTCAAGAACTTCCAGCTTCCAGTAGTGAGCCACAGACATGAAGATAACTAATCGTAATTTACTAATTTTTTTGCAGACGTGGACCTTTTTTGGTAATTAGTCTTGATAACAAATTGATCATGAATCAAAATGAACTCATATAGCCCCATATAGTTATTACAAAACCATTAACGTCTTGTACAAGTTGTTAACAACAGAGTTGGTTGACACGGGGTTAACTACTTGGCATGCTCGCTCGTTTTCTCAAATACATCATGCATAATATATATAGCTCGAAAAGTCGAAAACCGTATTACAACTTCATATGAATTGTTAAAAGTAAACAAAAACAATAACTGTTACTGTTTTCCTATTGGCATTTACAGTCATTAACTAGGACACATTAAGAAGAATGAAAATTGATCTAGTTTATCTACCAGGAAAGCATTTAAATTTTCAAGTGATTTGTCCACACCAACCTTTTCTAAGTACTTATGAATTGCACACTTCTCGGTAAAGTAACATGAGTACACATAAATGACTCATGCTAAAACCTTGCAAGCAAACTGAACCAAACTAAAATAAAGTAAGGTTCACATAACCCCATACGCCATAACAGTCTGCAAACATTTTTATTGACTTTACTTTGGATCAGTCAACATAAGCACTTTCGGTTCTACTTATGCATCTGTTTCTGTAAACATCCTTTTCCCGTACCATGTAAAACATAGTCTCACTTGCAAATTCTTACATGAATGTAGTTTGTCCCCTGCAAAACAGAAAATGACAGCTCGGAAAGCACATAAAATAGGCAGACAACAAAGGTTCTATGACGTAAGACTCAATAATTCTTAATTATTTAAACCTTTACTAGATACCGTTAGGTGTACTGCCGCATAATCGCTTTAGAAGTGAAAACATGACATTGAAAAGTGCTATTTCTGTTAATTGCCAACCCGACTAATTATCGAACATGCACTGCTAGTAGCAGCGGCGAGTTGATGACAATGTATGATCATAAGACATGCATGAGTTTTACTCCTATAACACAATCCAAGGATTGTGTAAATTATGTCCGGTTTATCTCCTGATCCAAAACACACTCACAGACATACTGAAATAGCTTGTTTTTAAATATCGCCAGAAAAATGAAAACCTTGAGGAATAAACTTTTGGCACTCTGTCTACAAGTTGTGAGTTTTTTTTTTGTTCGTCATCGTCATAATTTCATAACCGAAGCCTCAGCTAATTCTCAGTTGATGTAACATATACAAATATACATGCATGTACATTTTTTTGCACGTCACGGTACAAAGTTTCAAAGGTGGGATGTCTTGAGAAAAAAACATTATGGATTGCGTATGACGACGAAGCCAAATGAAACCAAAATCCATTTCCTCTACATCTGACAGTCAGGTGTCGCTACCCTTAACTTTTTGTATCAGCTAATAAAAAAGTATATCAAAAAATGTGAACAAATCTCTCGGCAAACATTACTTGCGTTAATGAAACTTATTTACTATGATGCGAAAATGAACATCTGCAAAATTGTTTTAGTTTGCTTGCACTAGGCCTAGTCTGCTGGAAGGGAGAGCGTGAAACAAGAAAAAATAAGACTATGGCGTCCACAAACTTGTTTTCCAATGTGTCATTTTTTTACATTGCACAAAGGTCTTACGCCAAGTTCTAGCGACAAAAAAAAGAAAGTTTTTTTCTCACTTTCTGTCCCTCTCGTTACCATGCCAGTAACACTTTCCAGCCAAGAGAAAATGGCAAGTATTTTTTTTCTCCTAATACTAGTAGTACACCTATCTATCCACTTTCCCTCTGCGCTTAACCTTCATATTACCGCTTTCTAACATCTGTTCTCTAAGGTAGCAGCAACTCTTGTTGCATACTTGACGATTGCTACTGCCGCCGATATTGTCTGATAGTAAATTTAATCCTAAGTTAAACAAGCGTTTTTAGTCAAGATTATTCCTTTTGTCGCTATATGAAAAGATGGTCTAAATAATATGCTTAGCTCTAGAGACACTATCTGACAGTGACTAAATGCTTACTCAGGCGTAGTGTTTTGTCACCTGCACATAATAAACAAGAAAACGCGGCTCAAGAGTAAATAGAGAATACGATAGGTAGTAAATTGGTATTTCCATGGACACAAGACTATTGTCATGAGATGTATTGTTGATAACAAATGTTTGTATAAAAGTAAGTTTGTATTTTTTTAAAAAGATAACAATTTTCTTTATAAACTTACCCCTCAATTCCAACAAAGTACTTGGCCATAGTGTTTGACAAGTAAAATCAATAAGAATTCTGGACGACAGGGCAGATCTAACAAATAAAAAACCACTTTTAAACTTCAGTGTAGAACAGGTAAGCCAGTGTAGTTGAGATGGAATTTTGCTATTGTCCCCGGTAACGGACACTAAATAATTTCCACTCGGGCTGGTATAATTAGGCTAATTTTTTTCAGGGTGCTGGGCGGGTAATTAGTTGTCAAAAGGAGACTCGTCGCCAGCCCTGGAGGAGCATGTGTATATATTTACTATTTTACGGCAAAAGAGGCACAGCAACGTGCTCGGTATGAAATGAAGAGAAAAAATGTGGTCTTGTTAGAGGACAAACAGAGAATCGGAGCCGTACTAGTTTCGTCAACCTTCTGAATAATAGTTTATATATAGGAATTGGTTCAACAACTCGGCAAAAGCGAGGAGTAAACTTTAATATGAGTGAGGAATAGTTAGTATGGCAGTAGTAACTGTTAGACACTCCACATAGCCATAGATGCTTTTTTTTCTGTAATTGCAATGTTAGGTTAGACGTGATAACCTGCGTACAGTTAGATGCATTGTAAGAAGACACACAGGCTAGCCCTGTGTTATTCTTTTGGGCTACTGTATTTGATAGTCGCTTTCGTGCGAGGTTTTACTGCTTTTAGATATGGACTTGCTAAGATCTGCTCTCGCTGCTTCGTTTTGTTTTGCTTCTGCTCAGTGCATTCCTTCTCAGTCGGTTTTCTCTGCGAATCTTATCTATGCCAGAAAAGAGATCTAGTTTTGTTGGTAGTGGCGAAACATACATGGGCAGTTAGCCTGGCGTGTGAGTCAAGTTAGGAGTATATGCATATTGTGCGTGAGTGGTAAGGGACGCCAAATGGTATTTGGTATTTGGCATTGACAGAATCAATGATGCCACTTCGATTTCTAGAAAAAAAAATATTTTGGATTCATTTTTCCCGACTGCTAACGCTCCATAGGTCATCTCTCGTCGTAATCCCTTCTCACTTTTGTAACAACCCTGTGGCGTTGTTTCCTACCTGTACCAACTGTCTACCGGGTTCAAAGATGGGCAAAACACGATTACCCCTCAGCCAGATCGCCCAAGGGCGAAAAATTCATGTTGAATTTTAAATTTCATGCCAACTTTATCCACCAGGATTTTTCGGTATACTTTCACACATAAATATACTTCTTCATGTACCCCCGGGGGGAAATAAAATGGTTTATTTCAGGAATATATAGTCACATGAAGAATCCACCTGCTTTGGCCAATTCTATTCAAACTGAGTAGGATCACTAACCAAGAGCTAAAATATGCACTGCCGGCGGGGGCCTTCAAGATACCTAATTCTTTTGGAGGTACCTACAGGGCCTTAAACCTATTGCTACATGGATATGGGCCATGGGCCGTTTTTAGAACATTGGTACATCCGGAAGTGATGTATTTTTTCATAAAAAGAACACCCTCCCTCCCAATTCATCCTACGGCAGAAAAAAATCCTGGGCCGGCAGAATTTCCACCGGGGACATGAATGGTTTTGAGCCCTAGATTTGGTCATATAATCTACACTCTTGGGCTGATTTCATATAGGTACTTATGATTTTGGGTCGCAAATTTTTGGAAATTTTTCAATCTGCTAAAGATGATCTAAACATGAATAAGATTAAATATCTATCTGACGATGATGAAAAGTTTCCTTATCAATTGTGTGCATTTTTGCATGTTATTTGTGGACAAATAGATTGCCGAGTTGCATGTTAATCTATGTTCTGTTGTCCAAGCCAGGAATTTTCATTTTTGCTTTTCCGCGAGATCCTCTTACACACACGCACACATAGATGTGAGCTTTTGCATGACAAAAGTAAATTGACACTGTAAGACTTTCGAGTGGTTTATTGGTTCCTTAGCTGTCAAAACAAAAATAGGTATAATGTATGCAAATGTATACTAAACTAAATATACTCGTCCAAGAGTGAACAAGATTTGATGGAGAAAATAAAACTTTTCTGGTATGTATGGATGCGTAAACTATTTAAGATAAACAGAAGAGCAACTAAACAAGTGCAACTGAAAAAACCGTCCCGTGTCAATAGCCGTACCGTATTATAGCCCGGGCAATAATATATATAATGATTTTTTAGGCTTGATGACGAACATTAGTGTCTGTTTCAGTAGGTATTGAAGTTAACTAGGACGCAGCAATGGTTTGAGTACTTAAAAGATAGACAACAAATTTACATGTTATTCGCATTGATAGGTTCATCTTGTAAGGTTATGATCATGAAGTAATACGGGCTACAAATAGAAGTAGGGACCAGGTTTGAATTGGTGACCCGGCTACAATATGCAGAACTTTCTATTTAAGGTAGGCTATAGTAAGGGGCAGGCTAAAATCTCAAGCTTTACGTTGTGCAGAAACTTTTGCTCTTTTGCTATTATTTACTATCAGTTTAGTTTTCCACCCATTTTTGCATGCATAATATATCTTTGAAAAAAACCTTGTAGTTTTCAGCTAACGTTCGTGCAAACTACTTTGATAGCTGATGAAAGTTGCAAATATTATTATGAACAAAAACGGTTTTCTGTTGTTGTCGTCTCCTCGCTCGTGCAAACTACTTTCAGGCTAGAGGCTCTTTGAGTGACAGAACAGTTAATTCTAACGTAGGTGGTTTCCCTCCAAGTGACGATGATTATTATGATGGATGCTCCAAGATACACAACCCCGGGAAACGTATGGAACAAGTTGGGCCTGTTAAAAAACTTTCTGTGTTACACTGAATTTCAAACACTTATTTTGCTACACGCAAACAACTTGTAACTGACTAAAGCAGGCGTTTTTCTTCGGTTTTTAACGGTTTAATTCATACGCATACTTGGACAAATACCAGCAACACAAGGCAAACACTCATGGTCACACTAAAATACTAGTGAACAGAACTTTGTGTTGGCAAATAAATGACATCAAACTCATAGCCATCGATTACTATGAAAAATGATGGTGCCCAAAGTATGGATACGTCGATTTTTTTTGAGCCGACAAAGCCATGATTAAATAGCTGCCTAATCCCTTTGATCATTCAGTTAGTTTTTGAATGGAAAGTAGCTTAAACTGGGATGACTCAATGACCCATGAACAAACTTAGCCATATTCAATATGAGTTAAGCCAAGTAATAGCTTTATCTTGAAAAATCATGCAAGCAAAAGCTATTTATGCATGCATCATGTTGCATGAGAGGGAGCCAATTACAATCAAATGTTACTTTTTTAAATGTACAAGTAATTGGCAAGTGAGTATCACTTAAAACATACGGATGGGGGGACGTGAAATGTTCTGTTTCATTGAAACCTGCATGGTTCCCAAGTAACTTTGCAGATTATGGGTTCATTCAAAAAAGGATGACATGTGATAGTTAGATTCGTAATGGATTGCGCCAACAGGAAAAAATAGTGAATGAACGTACGACGTAGAGCTAGAAATTCGATCATATTGAGGAAATCATTAAATATTTAGTACGTATGCATGTCTTTTGTTATCTATAGATTTCCACCGAAGATAAATGTATTTGAATGTTAGCCAGCTGTGAAGGTGATTAGATTTTGCTGTTATAATGGGTGAGCTCCAAATTTGGGAACTGCATTTTATAGAAGGAACTTAATGTTGGCCTATAGTGAATGGACAACAAAACTGTCGCATTAACAATATCAAGATATGTACCTATATTGAGCATAACTTATCGACATATACCATCTTCAGCTATGCGAATGACGTAATTTGTTCAGAGATAGGGTTTTGGGCCAGATCTTTTGTAAGTTCAAAATGACAAAAATTTGACTTGCTAGTAAATCAAAGAGGGCACAGTGACCGATAGATCGCTGGGTATAGTAATCGCGAAACGTTTTATAAACTAATTAATATTTCATGCTGTCTGTACCTGACATTACTAACTTTCCAAACCCAATTAAACCCGCCAGAAGTTCTTAACTGCATTTCGTTCTATAGCACAAAAAGTGTAAATTTTTAAAATGTCTCATGTTCTTGACAAAAATTGAAGGATGATTAGAAGACAAGTAACAAATATGGAATAAATAAATATGTTTCCAGAGGGTTATGCCGTGTAGGTTAGAAACGTACACATTTTGTAGCCGTAAAAATGTCGTTGTTTCTTTCATTGTGAAATGGCTGAACGTCAAACGAACCTGTGGATGTACCACCAACATGGAAATTGACATCTTGACAAGTTAATGACGAAGCCATCCAGTCAAGCTAGGCATGAACAAAACTGGTCAGCGGAAAAAATCGATAAGGACAACCGCGTCTTCATAATTTTTTTGTCGACTAATTTGTTCCTCTTAAGAAGCACATGTCCAAAACCTGCTACTGCTTTGACCCAGATTGCCCCATACATAAAAACTACACAAGTTTATTACCAAAACTGTTTCGCCCAGAGCTTGGAACTTGTTCCCAATCAATTTTACATACACAAATGCAACACAACAAAGTAAAGTAATCCACTCGGCTATATTAACTTTTCAACCAATACATTTAAAGGTTGATATGCTGCCCTTTTGCAGATATGCTACAATGCTGGGAAAACTTTTGGGTTACTCAACCTAACCACACTTGATTTGTAAAACAAGCAAGCTTTTATCCAGGCAAAAAAAAAGTGTTCATCTGTTGCCAGCTGGTTGAAAGTTACACGGATCTCACTCCTCCATCCAGTTCACGCTATTCCTCGCTCTATTCACAAGTCCCAAGTTCAATTTATTCATAGATTTTGAATGTAACTTCATGTGTACATGTGCTAGCCTAAAGTCGTCATCATTATCATCATCCGTACATGTTACTTATCTGTCCTCAGTCCTCTTAGGCATTCAGACTCACACTACTTACATGTTACATGTTTTTTTTTTTCTTCAAGTTTTGCGTTGTGCTGCTCGGCTGATAAAACTGCAGCCAGCGTTTGCTTTAAAGGATTTTTTTTTGTTGAGACGCACATTGTAGCATACAATCTTAAGAGTTGGACCGTCGCTCGTTGTCAGTATCCTTAATCCGTTTTAATATTGTTCTCTCTGCATTACGATCTCTGTTTAATGGACTCAGAAATTCGTATGGTAATTAGAAGCACTATATTATTTTACCAAACAATGTAGTACGCTTAGTACACAGTGAATCAAATCAATAGTGAACCAATTTATCAACACATCTAAAAAAACGTGGACTGGCTCGTTGAATTTATCAGGTAACTAAATAGCAATCAATATAGACTTGTAATAAATAGTACTACTTTGCTACAGATCAGATCTATATATCAGCACAGGTGAACTGGATGCACTTCAGACTTTAAATTGTTTTAGCCGTGTATAACGAAAAGCATTTAGGAAAAATATTGCATGCATATTTAAGTCAGGTTCTTGAATTTATTTTAAAACTATTTGCGATTAGTCACTAATCCGTTCCCTTAATTTTCGAGTCAATCAATGAACAATAGTGTAATCCTGAGTATACTGTTGACTGTTTTTCGTAGCACAATTAAACTACGTTATTTTCCTATTACAATATTAGTGGTGGAGGTGATGTGATTGACTATTTATTTACCTTGATAACAAAACGGTGGTAAAACAACTGCCATAAAGTATAGTTTTGGGACGGGGGAGTGCAAACGCCTTTAATAAGCGTTTTGTTTTGTCTTTAAATAAAGGCTGTACAACAAACGTGAGCAGTGAGTGAAGAATCATTGAGGCGTTGCGAATCAGGTGATAATGCACTTGTACTACAACATTGCTCTAAACAATTATTTTCTATTTAAAGAGGGTGCACTTATTGTAGATCGATTATATAACCATACTGCATATAACAATAACAAATATTTTAGTTCACTTTATATGCACTTATCAGCCGATAAAGTTTTTTGTTAGGTTGATAAGATCGAACACAATGCTGAGAGAACAGATTTTGCACCAGAAATAGGTTGCGAATTTTATGTATTTATTTGAAAGGCTTCAGCACGTCACGTTTCCTTTTAGTTTATTGAGTACCAATTTGGGTAAGATTTTTTATTTTTATTTTTTATATTTTGCAGGGATTTACATTGTCAGGAATATGTCAGGGTTTGCCAGTGGCAGGAAGGCGTTTGTTCGGAGTGAGTCTGCAGGTAAGCTTTTCTACATCTTTCTTTTGTATTTCTGAGAAAATATTTTAACTGGTTTCGTTCTCTTTTTAGACGTGATTAAAGACGATAGCTTTAAACTGGAGCCAGTTAGTCCTTCGGACAAGGAGCAGTTCGTCTTTTCCCGTTGCAGCAGTACTGGATCGCTAAACACGCTTTCTTCCTCTGCCCACAACACAGGTGCATAAATCACATCTCGTCCATTACAGTCTAATTGTACAATATGAAACGTGTTCCTAACAAACCTTGTTTTTTTAAACCCTTGGAATCATAATTTAAATGCGACAGGCAGGGATTCAGATTGTTTACAAGAATTTTTACACTCTGCAGATGACAATGGTAATTACACTTTCAAACTTATACTTGCTTCTCTTCGTCTTATCTTGACTGCGACCACACACACAGAAAAAACGCTGAATCAAAAATCAATTCTAATTCTGCTTGTCGTCTGCTTCATAAAAAAATCAAAGTTTGCTTTCAATTGTTGTGACGGGGGTATGCAAAGTGAACCAGTTCAGATTGTTTTTTGAACAGTAAACACTTTTACTATCACTATATTGCGCTATTAACGTTTTGCTTTCCTTTTGCACAGGATGGCATAAAAAATAGTTTGCTTTGTCGAGAATAAAAATATCAAAATTGGAGTGTAAACATTTGAAACTCAACTTTTGTCTAGACGACGAGGATAGTGATGGGAAGTCAAGCATGAGTTACAAAGAACGTAGACGGGAGGCTCACACCCAAGCTGAGCAGAAGCGCAGAGATGCGATAAAAAAGGGTTACGATTCCCTCCAGGACTTGGTGCCGATGTGCCAACAAACTGACTCCTTAAGTGGCTACAAGCTCAGCAAAGCAACTATTTTGCAAAAATCCATTGACTATATTCAGGTATTGGACAGATCCAGACAAAACATTTACTTTCAATTTGATCGGCGGTGCGTTAATGGCACATTAACTGTTTTCTGTGTGTGCAGTACCTTCTACAACAAAAGAAGAAACAAGAGGATGAACTAGCAGCTTTACGGAAGGAAGTCGTGGCTTTGCAGATTATGAAAGTTAACTATGAACAAATTGTGAAGGCTCATCAAAACCAACCTGGAAACGCGGCTCTTCAGGTTTCAGATGAAGTTAAATTTCAAGTGGTACGTAGTTGGTTTTTTCTTCATTTCCACTTGACCAAGAAGTAGCGCATTTTAATGCTGAACCGATTCAAATTTTTGTACAGTTTCAGGCCGTTATGGACTCCTTGTTTGTTTCCTTTAATGGTGGGATGAGCGTTGCTAACTTCACTGAACTCTCTGCTTGCGTATTTAGCTGGCTGGAAGAGCATTGTAAACCTCAAGTACGTTGTACAGAAATGTATGATTAGTTTCTCTCATTTTACAGTTTTAAAAGGGTGAAATTTTTCTTTGCTGGCTTCAGATTCTTCGAGAGATGGTACTTGGAATTCTTCAACAGTTAAAAAATCAAGTTGGTTCTGGACCCGCATAAAAAATAAGCATATTTTATTCCCAACATCCGGATGAACATGGTCGCATAATTGTGAATATATAATCAACCATAAGACGTTTTCTGACGCAATCGAAATAAAAAAACTCATTCATCGAGTATGTCATAATTATCACAAGAAATTTGTAATTAACAAAAAACACGATATTCTTCCTCTGAGGACGGTACAAGTTGTAAGCAGTAGGTGAAAAAATCTTTAAACCATACTTAGAAAAGTTTCAAATGATTTCAGCACAACACATACTTAGAGAAATTAAATACAAACATAACTCTTACTAAGCTATCTTTGTAAACTAACTATACGTGGAAATAATACGTTTAATTCGTCACTGAGAGAGTTATATCTTATCTTTCGCACCTCGTGCAAAATTCTTAGTTGATCTGGTGGCGGATTGAAAACCGTTTCCAACCGTGTATGTCATTTGAAAAGCAAAATCTAGCAGCGTCTGAGAAGGACATCAAGTATACGTCCGCGCTAAGTAAATTATAAAAAGTCGCTTGTTTGTATTGTAATATAAAATTATCTGCAATGTGATTTTTATCGTGATTAATTAATTTCGGTGGATAAACGTTATAACTTTATAAAATAAGTTCAAAGTATGGAATGTTCTAATTTGATATACACTATTGACAAAGGTATATAATTTTTTTACTAAAATATGTTTGCAAAATCAAAAGTTGAAAAGTTCAATGTTATGGATTACTTATAACTCCGTAAACGTTCACGATGGTTTTTCGATTGCTCAGCTCGTTCCTTAAGTTTAATGTTATATTATGTTGACAGTACGCTTACAAGTGTTATCGATACACATAACGACAATCATACAGTTTTGGTTTACTTTTTTTGGTTGATGTACATAGATGAAACGAAATTAATAAATAATTTTAAAGGAAATGCGTAGATCGATAAGTCTAAAATCGTAATTTTTTCCGCGTAACTCTAAAATTACCGCAACACGTCCTAAGAAATTCATTTGGCAATTGAACTATTCAAGGGTCAAATGAGGTTTACAACATGCCAATGTTCGTTCTCATTGAAGCGTTTTTCAAGCGACAAAAATCAGTCTCGTTAGATTCTGTGGACATACCCTGGGTGAATTTTCAAACTTAAATACATAATGGTATTTAATTGTTCGTATTAAATAGACTATTCGAATGATACAATAATGTCACTGATAAAATTATCCAAAAAGAACTGCTTGTAAGCATTTTGCTAAAAGATGTTATAAATTTAAAGTGATAGCGCTCATAGTGGTACTCAGCTCATGTTGTGTAGGTGCTCTTTACCCGTGAATATCTGTAACCTGCACGATACGAATCTTACGTAATATTGTTACCGAACACAATATTTCTGCTAACCTTTAAGTTCTGTCGGGGTAAGTATGGAACGAATTGGCTAGGTGTTGACGTTTACAGGGTGTTTTCTCCTGGAATCATTTTCTCCTTTGAATATTTTCTGCTGGAACATAATTTCTTGTTTTACAATTTATTATTTATGAGTGCAACCTTAAAACCGATCTTACGCTTCTTCTTTGCCAAAGTACACTCAAAAATTTTAAACAAGCGCTCAAGCACGATTCCCATAAGTAGCGAAAGACGCACTATGGACTATCTAAAAGACTCGCTAAAACACAAATGAAAGATTCGCTAAAACACGACCTGCAAGATTCGTTACAACACGGTCTAAAAGATTCCTTAAAACAGAATCTGCAAGATTCGGTAAAACACGATTTACAAGATTCAGTAAAACACGATCTGCAAGATTCATTAAACACGATCTGTAAGATGAGGTACACAAAATCTTTACGATCTGTAAATCATACACGATGCGACCGATTTTTTTTTGAAACTTGGTAACAGGAATGAAAATGTGTGCCAAATCTGAGATTCGTACGTCAAAGCGTTTCTGAGATCTCGCGATAACAGACAGACGGACAGACACCCTAGACGATTTTATAAAGCAGCTTTCGCTACTTAATAATGCACAGTATTTGTACCCAACGGTGATACCGCATTTTTGGTGACCATGGATACCACAAAGGTGAACTCGTTTTCTTTGACAAAGAGCCCTCTTCCGGATCAGGAAGCTGATTAACGAATTATCTAATAAGGAATATCTAAACAAGGCTTTCGGAACTGATGAAAGCTTGCTATTTTACATTGGAGTTTAGTTTTCGAAAAAGATTGGATTACCACACTACTTCAAAGCATGTAATATTTTCAATTAAATCAATGTCTTTAATAGCAATTTCCTATTTAATACCCACAAGAGCACCAACCATTCAATACCGTACTATAACATATAGCTGATTGATCAATAATCTAGCGTAAATAAATATAACGCTACAAAATGTAGCAAGTGCCTTGATGCATTCGTCAGATCTTTAAACTATAAACGAAGAAGGTCTTTAAACTATAAAAGTTGCCTAGCAGAATATTCACACGAGGTAAACATTTTCTGGGATAGGGATATTCTATTGGGAATAGAAAATACTCAAATGGGAACATTTCCCCCGTGTAAAAAGGTCACCACCGGGAGTAAGGTGTTCAATGCTCCGTTATACCGTCTACATCGTAGAACTGAAAGGTATATTTTATGTAACCGTAACCATTAATTAAGAGAAAATTCAATGATAGCTGCTTCAAATTATTTTAGTAACACATTAATTCTTTTGCTAGAGTCCGTAAATAGAAGATCAAGTGAACATTTAATTGAGTAAAAAAGTTGTCTATTTTTAAGCAGTAAAAGATTTAGTAAGAGAAGTTCTAGTCATTACAGAAAAAGTATATTCGCAGAAACAAGGAGTATACGTACACCAAATCAGGTCGACGAGCGTGTGTGTAAGTTATAATTAAAATTAAATTAATGTATGTAAGTCTATCCATGTTCTTCATGTAGAAATTATAATTACAAACTTCTACCTAAACATAATTTAGCAGTAAATTGATTGCATGTCCGGGAAAACCACCTACTCAACCATCGTCGAAACTTCTATGAAGCCTGAACATCTATATTAAACAGAGAGGTAACAAGGTAGATTTTTAGCAATGTGGCTTCATCCCATGAATATTGCATGTCTTCTCTTCAGTAAAGGGTTTGAGACAAAATTAATTTAAAATGGTTAAGACATTGCACTGTTTGCCATCAAATAATCGCACGTTTCCCCATATATTTTTAATACAAATGTTTCTAGCCTATTTCGGCATTTTCTCTTCAGTACACTTCTTCGGCAAGTTTAAAAGCAACACTCGTATCATGTTTTTTATCGATGTTTGTCGCCTTGCGTTTAGGAGGGCGATCTTTCAGCTGTCAAAGTATCAAATTTGGTTATATCGCAGGACGTATGTTGAGTTGTTGTACTTCTCGGATGCTGGTGGGGTTTGGATCTGCCAAAATCTGGACAACAAAGTCGTCGGAGGACGCATGCATAACAGAGGAGAAGAATGAAGACGAGTGCTGTGCCTAGAATGACTATAGCTATCAACGCTGCTGTGACAGGCGTTTGTTCCGGTCTGTCCCCAATGCTGTTTTTTGTCGCCTGCCGCAGTTCTCCGGCTTTCATTGTGTTTTTAAAGCGCTCTTCGTACTTTCTCTTAGGAATTAGGCGTTGACATGTATTTGGTTCGACGTAGTGTCAGTTCTAATGGACAATCTTTTGCTACTACTGCAGAATTAAGAGGTGATGGACTCAGATTTCATAAATTTGGTCACTCGGAACTTTGGCCTTTTATGTGCACAGTTGAAATGAGCTTGACTTCAGAACGATTGTACGAGTGATCATACTCATTTTCAGATTCACCTCCTTAGAGATCATATATTGTCTGAGGAATAAAAGAGTGGACGGGAAACGACGAGTGTGGCTTAATTGTAGTGCAATGGAATTTTATCCGGTAGCAGTAATGATGAGTCTGCAATACACATACAAAGTACATATATTTTACTGTGAAGTAAATGCGAAGTCTAAATTAAAAACTAGCTTAACGGTTATACGCAAAGTTAAAGTTTGTCTAATGTTTTTTTTTTTTTTGTAAAATTGCTCAATAGATAGAATTGCTGGGGAAAGTTTCTTTCATACAAAACTACACAGATACAGCCACAAAAAACTTGTAGACCAAAAAAGCCTGAAACTACACAAACTTTTTGTTTTGGGTATGAGTAACTTGTCAACAGTAGGTCTACATTTTTTCCTTCCATTAAATCTAAAGCTACACACGTTTTTGCCATCTTTACGAATATAATCATTTCTCAGTACGATCATACCTATTGAAAGTGTTCTTATGAATCCCGATCAGAGAGGCAGTAAAGGTACTAGAGCCACAGTCACCAGTAATGTCAGCGCTACGAAAACTTTTGTGTTACGGGAACGTGATATTTACGATACGTTTTTGCCAGCTCTTCATTCCTTTGCTATTCTCTGTTGCTTTTGGCTGTCGTCATAGTTGGCGAATATCATTGGGAAATCCACTTTCCTGCAAGAGAGTAAATAAAATAAATCGGATTCAGTGTGACACTTATTGATCAAGTTTTATTGCTGTCCCTTGGCTCAAGTTTTACAATCACAGTGTCTCTAGGGAAGGACATTTTTCTTTTCCGGTTTCTTTTTTTGTCAGCATGATGGGAGTCCTTGGTTGTTATTTTGCATAGAAACTCGGTCATAAGGTATACAAAGAGAACAGCAAGTGTAAACTTTTGGAATAACGCGGACCAGTTTGCGAGCCGATTGTAAGACTATGAACATTGTGTGTAATATGCGTGATAGCATGATGATAATAATATTCCATGTCAACGACAATTTTATTGAATTCTTTTGTTCAACAAGTTGCCAAGTTTGAAAATTACAATATGCGGATCTCATGCGGTGCGAAAATGAATCCCAAAGATATAAGTATAACACCAATATTGCGCAATTGTGTATGCACTGATAGTTGGTAACCATTTGAGAAATATTTGAACGACAATGCATGACACGCCTGTATATTTGAGTTCATTGTTAATCCCATCAGTTTGAACTTGCGTGATCCATAGTTATTAGTTTTTACTACAAGCCTATTCGTATATATATGTATCTTTTTTCAGTGAAAGTACAAACCGTCCGTGTCATTTGAAAAACATCAACTTTAATCCGAGATTCGAAACGGAGTTGCATTGTTTCCTCAATTGCCATGCTCCTAATTCGTATGCGTATAGCTGACTAATTCGTTTTTCATACCAATCGATATACGTTTTAAAAGGATTGATATTCTTTTAGTATGTAAGTGTCATAGCCTATTCATTATCATCGAAATCCTAACTAATCATGATCGTTATCGACAGTAAGTTCTTTACAGATAATTTATAGTGTACACTAGCCTCAGGGAACATCTACAACTCCTATGTTCAATGTATCTTCGGTGGCTTTCTAACCATCGTCGTCTCATTCTCCGACCGCCCGTAGAATAGTGTGTATGCATATGAAATAAAATCTTTTAAAGCTATAAAGACGTAGCTGAACAGAAAGAGTCCAGTCAAAAGCTAAAGAAAAAACATAGAAAAAAAGCTAAGGAACAAAGCTAAGGAAAAAAAGCTTGCATTGTTTGACCTTTGATGCCGCTTTACAGTTATGAAAAAAATCCAAAAGAAGCACACCGTTCGTCTGTTCTCAATAAGGGCTTTCAAATGATACGTCACATGCCATATCAAAGCATAAAAGAAAAAGTTTACCCTTGACCCCGGCCCTTAAGGTCAACCGATTTGGCTCAAAAT